>JAREYC010000004.1:32635000-32915000 GCA_030015325.1 Cryptoblepharus egeriae
TCCTAAGTAAGTTCCACTGTATTTGGTGGGACTTGCTCTTTCATGTGTTCAGGATAGCAATTTGAATCACTATATCACTATCCTCTGCTAACTAAAAGGGCAAATAAGCCCCTTTTAAACTGATGGATTTATTATATTTAAGCAAGGGAAGACCAACTCTTATTCCCCCAGCATGACATCGTTTTCAGATTGTGTCTTTCTTAAACCTTTAAGCTGCATAAGGTTTTCCTTATGCAGTCAAAATAAGGCCCCTGGAATAAAAATAGCATATAATACTGTATATCTCATTTTTGAAATATGATTTATCAGTTTTAATTAAGCCAAATATCTTGTTGAAGTCCTTTGTTACTGCTTCAGTCTTAGCAAGCAATTGTCTAAACAGTACTAGCTTTTAAAAGTAGTGAACCTCCATCTTTCTCATATTCAAAAGTTGTAAGCTTTCCTTTGACGCTCGTCTTTTATAGGCTCACTTTTATTTCACAAACCACTGTAAAAGTGATGTCTTACTAAATTGGGTTTAGTAAGTTTAGTTTAAACAGGATAATATTTGGTGACTATATATATGAAGTTTTTCTGTGCATTTGAAAGTGCAGTAGTATATTTAAAAATGTTTCTTCCACTAAACTTCTTTTATTGGGATGAGACAGGAATCTAAGGGATACAGTATATATTTCTTATATTAAGCCCCCAAAGTATAACCAAATCCTTATTTATTTAAAGCAAAACCAGGTGGGGGAAGGGAAAGAGAAACAAAACCCACCCCTGTCAATGCTGAAAGAAATTGATATTTCAGGAAACCTTATCCTAGAGATAGATTACATCAAGTGATGAGTAGCAAGAGACACTGCTACATTTGGTTCCATGATAATCTTTAAAATCTCTTTAAAAATTAAGATCACAAATAGGCTACAAGGCTGCTTCTGACTAATGGCACAATCCAGAGTAACTACGGGAGCACATAAGAGACATTACGTGCACCCGCAGTTCCTGCACCACCTAGTGAAAACCTATGGGAAATTCATATTGCAATCCAGAGCAAATTGTTCTTACACCGGAGCAAGGACTCAACATAGTTACTCTGGATTGCACCCTAAGTATGCTTCCACTGCAATTAAGTAATCAGTAAGGAGGATTTATGTCCATAAACCAAAGAATGAAGAGAAATATGTCAAAGAAGTTTGCGCCAAATCTTTCTGCTTGGCCATTTGTTGCTTTCTACAATCTTCTTTTATTTCCCACCTTCAGAAAGAATGGATCCTTCATAGTTATTACTCTGACTGCATCTCTTTCTGCCAGCCCCATCTGTCTTCATCCTGCCCCTGAACCCATAGGATATTATTTAAAAAACTCTAAGGTTGGGTGAGACCTCCAGCTTGCTGGGCAAGGTAGCTGTGAATTTGAAATATTACCAATAACAGTCTACAAGTCAATCAGATCTATATATTATTTGGCCTGGTAATTACTGTCAGTTGCAACAGCAATGGCATGACAGTCCAATAGGTGCATCCCAGTGCAAGAAATTAGCTATATGGCTGACAATGTTTCTTCAACAGAGATAAGAGTATTCTTGAAAATGCAAAAATAAAACAGGGGATAATACTTATACAGTATTACATTTAACAGCCAGTTGGGGCCAGAGGTGGGGAAAGAGTCCAAATGGGGTCACTGGCAATGTGAAATTTTCCACCTATCCCAGTGAAGAAGAGAAGAAGATCCCAAAAGATAGTCATTGACTAAATGTGCATTATGTACAACTATCAGATACCAAGATAGTAAGTACAGAGTAAATACATTAGAACTGAATGAAGACCATTCCAAACTGTCGTTCTCCTCTGAAAACTAAATTTGTGAAGATTATCTCATCTCACCTCACAGCAGCGTGAAGTTCTATCTGCCACCTACGATCACTGAATTTAACACCCTTCCCCTGCTTAGAAGGTCTTAGATTTTCACCTAAAACTGGAAGTGCCTTTCTAAGGCTGCTGGAGTGTTGGGAAGAACCTCAAAAGACTGATTTTCATCTTGGATCCACCACTGGGGGATGCATGACACCACAAGACAATGTACCAAGGGCAATGTATCCCCAGTCCCTTAGTCATAACACTACCTTGGAAGCACTCCTTACGTGCTTATGTCATGCCCATGTTGGCATAGGTTGACTGTGCAGATCTCACAACCTGAATTGGTCCCAGAATTACTGTCACTTGCATGCAAAGGAGTAGGACTCAGGAATAAGGGAAACTCCAGTGAGTATGAAATACTGTATTTTTTTTCATATTGAAGCATCATAGACAGGCCCCATGGGAAATTGCAATAAAATCAAATTCCAGAAGGGTAAATTGGTTAACCCTACAATCCAGAGTAACTACGGGAGCACGTAAGAGGTATTATGTGTACCCATAGTAACTGCACCGCCTTGTGAAAACTTATGGGGAATTCATATTGGAATCCAGAGTAAGTTGTTCTTACACTGGAGCAAGGACTCCCCGTAGTTACTCTGGATTGCACCTTAGTCTGTAGTAGTGACTGTTGCTTTTTGTGGCCCCTTAAAGACCAACCACGCGGAGTACAGTTATCTTTAAGATGCCACAAGATCTTTGCTGTTTTTGCTGCTGCAAACTAGCATGGCTCACCATCTGAAACAGCTCACCATCTGGATGCAATGATTTAATGTAAATAGATACATGTTCTGGAACAACTCAAATGGTATATTGCTACTCCACATCTAGGGATGTAAGCAGAGGTGGGCTTCTGGGGGTTCTCACAGATTCTATAGAACCCTTTGCTAATGAGCACCTGGTTGTGAGAACTGGTTATTAATGGGACATAGAACCTGTTGTTAATTTATTTGAATCCCACCACTGGATGTAAGGTGTTGGCATTCAAGAGTCCTTAAGCTGGTGTCTAAGGACAGCAATGGATTGGCCTATAAAAAAACTAAGACTGGGGGTAGTCCAGTAGACCTATGGATTATATGCCCTAAAAGAGTCACACACTCCAAGTTAGATGTCTGGGTGTCCTCTAGGATCCATCTCTGTTCTTATCTTCTCAAGTGAAATCCTTGGTCAGGAGAGCCATAATTAAAATCTGTATCAACTCAAGCTGAGCATTTAACAAGTCAGATTTTCTTAGATTGAATTCCCCACGTGCACGTGAATCTGCTATAAATTTCTTCATTTATCATCTCAGCAATGTCCAAGGACACATATGATAAACACTGAGAGGACATGTACAAGATACTACAGTACAGGAATTGCAATGTCTCAAACATGTTTGCTTTGCTCTGGCAAGATCCTCCTGCAGCAATGATGCTGCATATTTCGACCATATATGTGCTTCATACATTTCAAAACTTCTCTGTTTTGACATTAGAATTCAAAGCATTGCAAACAATCTGGGGATGATTATTCCTTGGGGCCCAAACCTATCCAGCACCAATGCAGCCATAGCGCAGCTCCGGGGTAGGGAAATAAATATCACCTTATCTTGAGGAGGCTTATGTGACTTAAACTGAAGCTGTGAAGAAAATAACATGTTCTATTCATATTGAGAGACTATGATTGCTCATAAACAGATTGCATGCCAATGCAAAGATCCATATATATTTCTGTGTGAATACCTATTTTATACAAGTATGACCATATGCCATAACAAAAAAATAGGACAAGTCCCCCTGAAATGTAGGACATTCAATAAAAAGGTAGGACATGACAAACTAAAAACACTTTATATATATATATATATATATATATATATATATATATATATATATATATATATATATATATATATATATATATATATAGCTTTCATGTGCTTAATTTAAATATTAAATTACATGTTATTATTTAAAACTATTATATTTAATTTATTACATGTAATTTATTCATTCCAAGAAGGATACATGCTGCCTGCTTACAAAAAAAGGAAGACACTGAAGTTTTTCCAGGACACATGGCTAAAATTCACGACATATCATTTTAAAGGGGGGAATATGGTCACCCTTGGCGTACTCCATTTCATTCAACAGATAGAGTATCCGTACATATAATAATTCAACATTCAAATGAACTTACTTTTCCCTGTCAGAATAAAGGGTGAAGATCCTTTGACTGGGTGAGCTCTCAAAAAGTATTGGAAATCCTACATAATAGAATCTCTCGAAAATGACTTCAGTCCTCACAAAATGAATTTGAAAATACTCAAAATGTATCTGAAAACTTGAATGAAGCATTACTGTAATTTCCAACATGCAGTTCTAGAATGTTCGGTGCATAACCAGTGAATGACAATAGGGAAGATTAGAATTCAACTGAAAACTCGCCAAATCTTGAATGTTCACACTGGGAGCTAAATACATACAGTACATCTGAAGTTTCCATCTGGACAGGAGAGGTATCTGTCATGAAGGGGATCTTCTTCAGGCAGCTGTAAATTAGGGCAAGCAAAGTCATTCATTTGCTGTCTTTCAGAAAGAAGTACTCTGAAAAAGGCAACCTGTGTGGTAGTGGGGTCCACGATTCTGAATCAAACTACTGATCTATAGACCTTAGGGTTGACTAGTACAGTGTCTTTCACCACTGAGCTACTGCTCAGTCAAAGAACAGATTTTTGTTTTTTTTTATGATATACCTGAATATTATAGCAATACAACTACCTAACCTAATTAGTTGTAACTGATAGAGATTGAGATGTTCTGCTAGTATTCTTTTTTCCCCTCCTCTTAACTTGCTGAAGTTTCTTGCTGAAGGAGGGGATACATCACACTTTTGCAAAACATGGGTATACCGGTAAATCATAAAGCCTACCATTTCACTGTTAGCAAATGTGCCAGAAACAGCTTAAAATTGAAGCAGTTTGTGCTGCAATCATAACCCGGTAGATGGCATAAGTCCCAGCACAAATCCTGTGCTGGACTTGGGGTTTTATAAGGCACTTCTGCACCACTCCTAGGAAGGTTAAGCCAATGCACAGAAACGTGTCACCTTGAGAATGAGGAATCAGATGAATTATGCTGGCCTAAATTGGTTAGGATTGCATCCTGAATTATCTAATTTCCCATAAGCTCTTGAAAGTGTTCCATCTTTTAAAATAAGGGGATTATTCTAGTTTGATGTTCTCTGAGAATATAGATTATATGCAGAGACAGAAGTATAGGCATTTCCATACTGAGCTAGAGGAGGGAAACTGTCACAGTTTTATTACAGGTTAATAAAGTCCTAATTAGTGAATCTGCCTACTCTTAACACTCCATAGAACATCAATGAGTTGAAGATCTCCATATTGATTTTAGCAATATTTTAGCAATGTCTGTACTTATCCAGCCATATGTCAGAAAGAACATCTCATTTTTATGCCATATTCTAAACATCCAGATTCATAACATTTGTTATTGAAGTAAGGCAGCCTGAAGCAGACCAACAACTTAGTTGAGGGTGGGACAAATTCATGAAGTGCAGGTCTATCAATAGTCATCATCATGATAGTTATTTGGTACTTCCAGATTCACAAGCAGCATGCCTCTGAGTCCTAGTTGCATGGGAGCAATGACAGGAGGATGCCTCTTTTTTTGCTTGTGGACTTTGCACAGTGGTCTAGAAGAGACTTGGGCCTGCTCCAGAAGGACTCTTGAGTCCTTCAGCAAAATACAGCTTGTTCCATAGATGTGCACTTTGTGGTTTCCAAACAGACCCTGGCAGTTCTAGTTAGTTGTTCAGTGTAGTTGTTCAGTGGCAAAGCACATGCCTTGCATGCCAGAGGTTCAGTATTTGCAGATAGGATTGGGAAAGATCATGGTGTGGATTCTTGGAGAGCCACTGCCAGCCTGTTTCCTGGTGTTGCAAGTCACCACCACAACCAGTTAAATAGCATAGATGTCAACTAAGTGCTATCCAAAAAGCGATGTGAAGAATTTTCCAATGCCCAATAATAGCAATTTAAAATAAAAACAGTTTTTCATTTTAAAATTTCATCAAGTAGTTTTTGTATAGCAAAATAAACAGGGAAAACATAGTTCCCTCAAAGGTATCAAAATCTTAAAAATACAGAAAAGAGATACCAGCAAGTAAGCCCTAGGAGGCACAGTCCTGTGGATAAAGCAGGGCAGGGGTTTTCTTCACGTTTAATATAATTTGCCCCAAATCCAGAGTAACTATGGGAGCACGTAAGAGATTTTACATGCACCCATAGTTACTGCACCACCTAGTGAAAACCTATGGGGAATTCATATTGGAATCCAGAGTAAGTTGTTCTTACACCGGAGCAAGGACTCCCTGTAGTTACTCTGGATTTTACTCTTAGCCACTTCTTTAAAAGGAGCCTCTGCACACCATTATCAGGAGTTTAAAGCTGGGAAGGCTGCATACAATCACCTCCTGCCTGTGTTAGAAAATGTTTATGAACTGATTTGAATTCATTCATAAATTCCATCTCTTAATACACCCATTTATATAAATTTATCAAATCTGAAATGTGGATCAATTCTATTTTTTTCTGGCCCCCCAACACACAGAGAAAATGAGGCCCTCCTGCTTAAAGGTATGACACTTGTGTTCTAAAACAAGAAATTGGTTTCATTGCTCTTTGGATGCTGGACATTTTTCATCTTCAAGAGCCTGTCTCGAAGACATTTAAAAAACCTCACATATTTTAGTGTATTTACATTCATAGCAGGCCTCTGTCAGTCTTGAAAGACTATGGTATTGTGCTCGGCACTGCATACTCTGCATGTGAAGCACAAAAGCCTAGGTTAGATTGTTATGGAGGATATGCTGTTACCCAAACAGCAAATCCCCCCTCTCCACGCCACTGAATTAGTCCAAAGGAAAGGCAGAGCCGTCATGATTGGATCCAGCTGGCGTCGCAGAGCGGGGCTAAGGACAGGAGATCACCCTGTCTTGTGGGGCCAACCTGGGTCTCGAACCCTGGCCTGCTGGTTAACAGGCACAGAGTCTTACCCACTTGTGCCACCCATAGCCCACATTCATAGATTGGACTGTTAAATGTTTGCATCCCTAATTTGCTCTTACCTATTGAGACATGAACATCTTTATAACAGGAAACCTTATTCATCTTTCCCCATCTCTTGCACTGCTGTAGTACCATCAAATTCAAAGAAACTACATTAAGTTGCAATTAATTGAGTTGCCTACACCCACTCACCTCCAATCAGGAAAACATTTTGGAAAGTACTTGTGTACAATTCTGAAGTTAATGGAATTTAAGGGGCTGGTTGTATAGCTCAGTAAAAAGTTGTTGCAATCAACTTGCTTTAAATACTAGGAAAAGAGGAGTATTTTTAGGATGCGTTCCTACTGTTCTCTGTATCACTAAAGCCTCTAATACCTAGCACTGCAAGAAGATTAATCTTTTGAGGATTTTCCTCCATCTTAATGTTCTATCATAACTGTCCATTTATTCTTGAATGCTTTTTTCTGATTTGACTGGAGAAAAAAGCTATTACTGTAAAAATGAGAGGGAGATTAAAGTCTCACATCATACAGAAAAGGTTATTGCTTTAAGATGCATTATACTTCTGCTCTTTTTGCTCTTCCTTTTCTAGACTTTAGCCTTTTGTGTTGAATCTTCACATTATCTAACAAACAATAGACCTTTCTTTAATAGCTCCTCCATAAAATTTGTGCTGCAAGTTGCTAATGGATTAATAAAGGGCTGCGGTGGCTCAGTGGTTAAAGATGCTGTCTACCTGAAGATCAGCAGGTCAGCAGTTTAAGTTCTGAGTACCCGTGATGGAGTGAGCTCCTGTTACTTGTCTAGTTCCTGCCAACTTAGCAGTTGGAAAGCATGTAAAAGCAAATAGATACAAATAGGTACCATTTTGGTGTGAAGGTGTTTTCTACTGAAGAATCCCTGAATGTCAACTATGGGATGCAAACATGTTGCAAAGGGTTCCAGGATTTGCAAATTCAATTCATATTAAGCACCAGTAAAACTTGTAATGCCCAACCCCAAGAACTCGGAGTTAAGTCCTACAACACATCCCATAAGTTTTGGTGATTCAATCAACCTCATCCTCTGTAGTGGGTTGCAAGGTTCCTGGTGATGTTATAAGGTGCCATCGGAGGGCTCCTTCAGGTCAGGTTAGGTGCAGACCCACTCTATTGGTATCTGGGAGTGTTAGAATTGGTCACATAAATCTTTGGAAACCACTTTCAGTTTTTGGAGGTAAACCACAACTGGCTTATGCAGATTATTCTGAAGCCCGCAGTGGCAGACAGAGTGGGTTGGCAGCCTGACACATTACAGAGAAGTCCTCCAATGATTCTTCATAATTTAGCTTCCAGAATGGCTTCTTTTTGGAGCCATAGAGGAGCATGGGCAGGGGAGGAGATCTCATGACATATCTTGCATGTGCTCGCAACTCACTAGTGGGTTGTGACCCACAGCCTGGGAACTCCTGCCCTACAACATGGCTTTTCAACCTTTTTATTTTTTGTTCATGGCCCCCTTTACCTCTGTGCCTCCTCCACAGCTCTTTCTTTCTTTTGAGAAAAAGAATTTAGTAACTGTCTCATTGTATCTTGCAAGTCTTTTTGGGACAGAGAACCATATTCTAATTCCTTGCTATGAAAAACCAGTTTGGAAAAGCATTGAAAAAATGGTCTATGAAAATATACCTGGTGTCAAAAATACAACACAGTACTACATTTTCAAATATTTCAGTACAATGGTTCTCAATAGGGGTTATGACTTCATTTCAGGCGACCATGAAAATCTGAGCATCTTCATCTTGGAATCTGGCACTGGGCATCACCATCATGGAATATTGGAAAAACTGGTCACCTAAGAATCCTCGTGAGTTACAAAATATTGTCTGAGCCAGCATGTGGCAAGCAAATTTGTCATCCTTTTTTATATATTGGGTGACATTTGCATGAAATAGCCTCTGGGAAATAAAATTAAAAATAAGGTTGAAAGCAATATTTTGAGTTTTCCATATGGGATCCATTGACCATACTGGAGTTTGAAAATGAGGTGAAGTTGCTGGTTGTACACCTAGTTACCATTTTGAACACCATGAGGGAGAAGAACAGGGAAGAAAGAATTAATACAGGTAAGTCATCGAGTCAGGCAAGATGCATAAGGGGTCCAATGCTAGGCTCTGAACATTCAGCAAACCAAGGAAACTTTTTAATATTTTGCCTAAGGTGCATAAATGGTTCAAGATGCCTTGCTGAGGCTGAAACATCATTATGCTTTTCTTTGGGACCTAAACTGGCTTGGACTGGACTCCATACTGTTTGTCGAAAATTAATCTTTGCTTCATTTGTATAACCTGGGATGAATGAGTACATTTTTACATTCTTATCTATTACTTTGTGTGTAACATTAACAAGAGCGGTAGTTCTCAAAGTCGGGGTGGGGATCACCTTGGGGTATCGCAACTTCATTTTGGGGGAAGGGTCGCAATAAACTGGGAGCCACCATATTGGTATCTGGCACTGGACATAATCATCTTGGAATGAGACAATCCAGCTGCAATCCATACACAATGAGACAACTGAGTAGACACAGAAGTTGAACACAATGAGTAGACATAGAAGTGCTATGTCATCACAATGATGTCACTTCCTGTTTAATATCACTTTTGGCTATGATATTACTTTTGGGGGAGAGTACCCAGACAGATTGTCATTGTTAGAAGGGGTCCCAGGCTGAAAAGCTCAGGGATCACTGAACTAGTGACACAGAATCAGATTTTCCTAGCAAGAAGGCATTTCTACACAAATCCATCCTAGTAACAACCTCATTCATTCTGTTAGCACACCAGTGGCAACTTATGCACAGGAGCCAGTAATGTGAAAAATGTGTGCCACAGGACCCAAGCACTGCTGGTGGAGGGGAGCTGCCATGGGGATGGGATACGATATCTAAGGAGATTGGGGCTGCTGACATCCTGTGCCCCCAACCAGTCTTGAAACACACCTTTTGGTCTGCTGACATGCACCAGCCATGGTACAGATCCAAGCAAACCACTTTGAAGCATGTTGTGATAAAAGTTAAGTAAATAAACATTTTTTTGATGTACCTCTCCTTTGTGCCATAGTCATCAACCAGCCTGTAGGATGCAGCAGTGTAGCTGGAAAGAATGCCACCTGGGAGCGCACCTTCCAGAGTCACCCTTTGACCTGTACCTCTCTGAACATGGCTTTTGGGTTCTGAGACTTTCTGAAACCTCAGGATGGCCTTAACGTATTCTAGTTTTTCAGAGAAAAAGTGATATCCAATTGCCTTTAGTAGGCCTTCTGAGGATCAGGAAACCTGCATATGGCCATCCGGGGCTTCAGAACATACTCTGAGCACTAATTAGTAAGGCCAGCCAAAACAGCTTAGCTTCGAGTGAGGGAGGGAACAGTGCTGCCCATGGCACAGCATCCCTGTGATCCCCCTTCCTCAGCTACGCCACTGTGCAGCATTGGCTGCATTAGTGCCACCTCTAACCTGTAGGCCACCCCAAGATAGGAATGGGGCCAAAGAATCACTTAGAAATTATTCATTGTGGAAAATGTAGCCACATAAACAAGTGAAATGCAATAGAAGACACTTGCACCACCCTTACTTCTCTGAATAAATTCAGATGACAGCTCCATTTCATTTCTTCATTCACTTTGGAGGCCAGATGGCATTCGAATCATTTACTTCACCTTGTTGTGTTTAATTACTACAATCAACACACTATTTTCCAAATTAATCATAACAAAGTAATTTCATTAGTAACACAGCAGGCTGTTGAATTATTAGCATCATAACAGTTTGCAAACAATTAAACTTTATTTGAACCTTAAAAATTTGCAGCGTGGAACATTATTGTAAGATCTAATGGCAGACTAGTACAAATCCAGTACAGAGCAAATAATCAAGCAAAATGCCACATAAAATATGACTTACAAAATACCTCTTAGTATTCAGAAGAACGCCAAGGAAATATAAGTAAACAAGGGAGAACAAAAGCAATTAGCATATTTTGCAACATTTTGTTCAGCTGCAGCCAGATTAACGGGTAAATTTGCTCATCCTAAACGAAGGTTGTGGTATTTGTCAAGCTTTCAAAGCAAACATTTCTTCCCTTTTGTTTTGCTAGTTCATTCCATGGCATGTCTATTTAAAAGGTGGGAATATATCACTTTCAAAATATCTCCATTTTTAATGTGAGTGCATGTTTGCTAACATATCACTTTGATGATACCGTGAGAAAAAGGTTATGAAAATAATAAAACGGCTGCTCTCTATACAATCCTATCAATAGGAAAAAATATTTGCTTGGTCTGTCATTCATCAGTTGGTTAAGGACTCCCTCTCCTGGATTTACATGAAAAGAGGAAGGGAGTCTGCCAAATATTTTAAGTTGCAAAAGATTCATCTGAGCATCACAAACATGGTGGGGGATGGGTTTACAGGCGGTCCAATATGCTGTGTAGGTCTACTGCCATCTACTGGTAAACCATGGCAATACAGCAAGCTTCATTTTCATCTGATCATATTTCAAACAGTACCAATGCCAGCTAGCGGTGATATAATTCTTGCAAGCAAATATCACCTCTCAGTGACTTAGGTCAGATTCATAAATCTGCAGAGGACTTTAATCTTTGCATACATATTCTTCATCACTGGAAGTATCTCCCTTTAAATTTTTTGAAAATATACAAATGAACTTAAATAAAACTCAGAATTTTCACTCCTCTAATTAAATTTATAGCTGAAATAAACTGCTAAATCTTGATGTGCATACAATTTGGCAAGGAGCTTATTACATAACAAAACTGTTCCTGGACTTTACCACATTCTGGACTGCAGACGAGGGGAGGGAGGAATAAATATCTTTTCAGAAAGGAGAAAAAAGGATTTATATAACACCATTTAAATGTATGGTGCTTTACAGCACAGAATCAATTTTGTCTTTTTTTGAGACAAATCATCAGAAAGGGGTCTCTTCATTTACAGACAATTTAACTAACAATGGATGTAGTTTGGTGTACATCCAAAGTGTAAGAATGGGGTGAATAGCTACAACTTCCTTACCTATCTTTCAAACAATCTTATATATTATTAAATTATATCTTTCCAAATTACCAATTAACCTGTGCCACATGCTGTTCTCCTGGATATACATCAAAGTATACAGTATCCTCTTCCTTCTACAGCTAACTAAAGTGTTCTTAATTGAGATATGGCACCCTATAAATATGTGGCATGTGTGTATGTAGATAAATTTCTCCTACTGTTTGCAGCTGCAACACCTGCGGATGATTCTTATTCAGAAATAAAATGTTCAAATCCATGCAGTGAAGGACACAACTTCTAAAACATTTTTACAGACCAATAAAGTTGATGAATGATTACATCATCAGCCAATAAACAAAGGACTGCAAAGGCTACTCTGGAGAAAGCTGGTTAAAGACAATAGCCTTAACTCACCGTTTTCAAGTTTTCAAAACTTTCCAGTTCTATGTTGCAAACAGAAGCTGCAACATTTTGTGATTGTTCTCTGAACAATCTGCATTCTGTGCTTAACAATGTGGCTCAAAGGCAGTATCCAAATTCACAATGTTTATTTAGTTGCGTGTGTATACTCAGTGTTCATTGTCAAAATAGAAAAACTCAATATATTTTAAATTCATCTGCAGTCTAAATGAAGTTGTACTTAGAATGCTGGAGTCTGGTATTCAGGAATAAACACACAACATACAAAGTTGTACTATGTGTGTTGTGTGTCATAACACATAGCCTGTCACTCTGTGCTATAGAATATCTGCTTTTGCAGTTAGGATACACAATACACAAATACTAGAGTCTGAATCACTTTAAAACATGCTGAATGTAAAATGGCAAAAGCTTCAAAATATTGGAAAATATGTAAGAAATCATCAGGAATTCCTACAAACTGCAACACAAACATTTCAATTAAAACAGCTGTCCTACAGTATTGGATAGAAAATAATTATCTGCAACTGTGTCATTGAAGTTTATGTTTTTGAAATGCCTGGACTGAGTTAAGCAAAAAGAGCACCGAGTAAAACAAAACCCAAAAGAATTAGGCCTAATTAAGCACTAGAAATCTACGAGAGTTACAACTAATGTCTTCACTTATTTCAATGGCACACAATCAAGATTCTCTTTCTTTGGCTACAACTCACTATGTGAAATATGTTCACAGAAAATTCAACAAAGCATAATCTATTGCTGCAGAATTATTAACCTTGTCAAAGTAGAAGCAAATAGCACTGGATATGTCACTCCTCTTAAAACTGGTGTAAAATGCTCAAAAACTCTGATATATTCATTTCAATAGGATCTGCCCAGAACAAATTTCAAGTGCATGGTGTCCATTTTGCCAAAAAATATAATACATGAGTGAATTCAACATTTTAGCAATAAGTCTACTGCCAAAATGATTGAAATTATATAAGCAGAGAATTCTTTGTGTATAATTTAATACGATGGTGCTTACTAAAACCTAGACTTCTGCAATATTGTAGAGAAGATACTTTGAGATGGCATCTGTTCAGCAGCTGTAGCCCTGAGCCAATCTTCTAATTTGCAGATCCTGCCAGACAAGAAAAAAACACACCTCACAGTTATGTATAAGAAAACACATCACATATCACATGATGTCCAAACAAAAGGCAACCCTCTAATACTCTGTCACTGTACTTACTATTGTGTTCTATGGACAGTGATAAGCAAGGCGAATTGGGTAGCAAGAAGAGAAAATGGCTGTTAGATCTAGGCCTCTCTGTCACATTATTTTATTTTTGTCACATGTTTTGGGGTGATTTTTTAAATGGTTAGTGTTCTTAAAAGCTACAAGTGGGTCAGGCCTCTCCAGGTCACTGAAGACAGTCTGGTGATAAGTATGTACTTTTACACACAACTTATTTCTATGATCACAAAGTAGAATTCCAAACAGGAAAACCCAATCAGAATGTTACTGTTCTTGTTGTCTGTCTATTCCAAAAGCTGACCCATAACGGAAATCCACTTACAGTGCAATCCTAAGCATGTCAACTCAGAAGTCCTATTGTGTTCAATAGTACTTACTCTCAGGAAAGCGTGGTTAGGATTACAGCATTAGTGTCTTATGTTGTTTTAGTGTCTTATCAGTCCCCACTACTGATGGCTTCTATGAGCACTGATGAACCCTATCCTACTACTTGGCAATAACTTCTCTATGTTGTTTCATTTTGTGCTTTTTCATTTTCATGATCAAGGAGTGATCGCCAAGGCCAAATTAAATTCAAATTGTACAATTCTTAAGGATTGCTGTTTCCTTTGGGATCCACACCTGCACAACAGCCATTATTATATAGAAGAATATATTATATAGAATATTATATAGAATTCAGTGATGGACTGAATTTATGATTTGAAGCAAGCATGACCCCAAACCAACTTTTACTTTCCTATGTAAGTAGCTCCTAATAAATAGCACATCATATCATTTACCTAAGTGGCCCTGAAACCATGTAAATCATTGTTATAATAAGAAATTTGGACACAGGAGCATAGTTATAGTGTCATCAGGTTGCAGCAGATGTTAAAAAGGCACAATAAACTCACAATAATAAATATTTTACTACAGAAAACAAAAAATGATCAGTACTTAAAATAAGTCCCAAGCAAAAAACAAATAGGAAAATTAGTTTGTAAGGTAATAAATACATAATACTTTGCACATATGCCTCTTATAGACTGTTAAAAATGGGTACAAAGATATGCACTTTTAAGAGCAAATGGTTTTCGTGTGATCAATAAACAATGCTTCAATCTCACTGAAATAAATTGGACTTAAAAATGATTAATTTTTACTGGAAAAAAAATTTCTGGGTATGAACATATACAACATTGAATCAAAGATTACTCTGAAGACGAATACACCATATTTTGTTTAAATGAACAATTTCCTAGATTGTGCTCACAAGCTCAGTTTTTCAAGGCTGCAGCAGAATAAAACAGTAGTTGTGAACAGCTCCTGATTGGCCAGTGTCCATGCTATCATATGCCCAACTGCCTTTCCCACCCTATCCCTTATAACAATAAATAACAAAGCAGGTGGTAAAACAAACAATTTAAATAAATAGATACATGTAAAAATTTTTTTTAAAAAAACAGAACTAGTTTATATTTAAAAAAGAAATGGAGAAAAGAGGCAAGGCTGCATGTATGTCATTTGCATTAAAAAAAGAGAAAAATCCAAAAGAAAAATCTTCTCGGATTCCCGTTTTAAGATTACATCTATACATAGCCTCATGTTTCAACTAGAGGTCAAAACATGGTGGTTCGCTGTGAGAGCAAGAAGGTACATAGAATGCATCTTCTTTCAAATCACAATGCAGTAGTTTATCTTAGTTCTTATAAGAACTACAGATTTTGACTATTCTTTGCCATAACCTTTCCGTTTTGTTTAACAAAACTCCTGCAAGGATTCCAGGAAAAGAAATCTGTATGAAACAGAGACTAAGAGAAGATATAAGCCATTACAGAAGATTGAATTAAAATGTACTTACCAGGGCCTCTCAAATATCATACATCTCCATTATGTAGGCTTTAGGCACCAAGCCAATGGTTCCTTTCATTTCTCCTACCCACCAGCCAAATGTATTGTACTCCTAATAGAAAACAATATACAATATTAACCTTTAGTCTGATATAAGTGCAAGAATTTTGCATGTGTCTCCTTAAGTTTTTCCTCCTTATATACAGTTACAAAAGCATGAATGGAAAATTATAACATTAAGGAGCTGCGTTGTCTATATGTTTGTGAAGCACATTTTTAACATTTTGCAAACCTTTATTAGGCATAAATGTTTGTGAAACACTTGAAATGCAGTTAGGCAAAACAGGAAATTATATTTTAAAAGATATTTCTGTTACTATATCAGGGGAAGGGAAACAAAACTGAGCTATGTACACCAACTGGCCCCTAAAACAAGTCAAAGTCCACCCCATGAGCAAAAGAAGTGTGATTATATTGTACAAGTATATGTACATAATAATACCATTCATACTAAATTGAGATTATTTGTTGCTGTTTGATATTGTATTAAATTACTATAGACACACCTTACAATCCAGAGTAACTACGGAAGCACGTAAAAGACATTACGTGCACCTATAGTTAAGACACCACCTAGTGAAAACCTATGGGAAATTCATATTACAATCCAGAGTAAATTGTTCTTACACCGGAGCAAGGACTGCCAGTAGTTACTCTGGATTGAGCCCTTAATTGTTTTTGTACTACCTGAATCCAGTTTTTGCAGTACAAGTCATTATACAGTTTACACATACTGGACTGTAGTTGGGCATCCCAATCTAGTGTAACTTCCCTGGTGATAAAGCAAAAGTGCGGGCTCATCTGAATTTTACAGCCTTGGAAAGCTCCTTTGTGGTAAGGGAATATTTGATTCCTTGCCCCTTGGTAAGCCCCTGCATGCCAGATGGTTGTCAGACCTTCACCAACTCTGTAGCTGAGACAAGAATGCATTGGCCTGGGAAGGCAGATCAGGCCCTGACAGGGTTTCATAATTTGGCTCAATGTATAGCCACTGTGTCCAGGATCCCATTTTGCACCAGTATCATACTTTAGACCAGGGGTGTCCAACCTTTTAAGTTCAGGGCTCTTGGAATTTTAACAATTGTATAGAGAAGGGAATTCCAGCAGGTGTAGACTCACTGATCACAAGTGGCACCTGCTGAAATTCCCTCTTTTACACTGTTGTTAAAGGTCCAAGAGTCCTGAAGTTAAAAGGTTGAAAACCCCTACTTTAGACCTTTTCTGTCCTTCCTAAAACAGCTGGTGTCTGAAAAGTAATAATTTATAATCAGATATGAAGACAAGTGGGACCCATTTAACAATACAGCCTTAAGCTGCAAAACACCTTGGTTAGTTAACACCATACTACATTCGCCTATAAGAACAATGCCTTCTTCACATAACCTTTATTCTCTTTCAAGGCCACTTTTGCTTTATAGAAGAAATTCTTTCACAGTTCTCATATCCCTGACAGATGACTAATGTATTTTGGTTTGAAATTTGTTTACGTTTAGTGAGATAAATCTGAAACAAAACAAGTATATAATAGTTTAAGGAAATAATGTTTTCCAGAAGCAATACCATGTAAGAGACTTGCAGGATCCAAATTTAATTTTTGTCCCTCTGAGGGAAATATTGTTAAGATCAATCCCAACAGCAGCTCAATAACTCCTACCTGCTGGAATTGTGCCCTTATATATTCCACAATACAGGAAGCTACATTAAAATTGAGACCTTGCTCAAAAATGAGATAATGATCACATAACATTTAGGAAAACAGAACACACAAAAACACAGGCCTAGATATAAATGAACAAGTTTCTTCTGCAATATGAAGCAACAGTCTCTGCTAAAGAAATAACATTCTTTTTTATTTATTTATCATTCAGAAATGTTTATCCCATCTTATTTCAAACGGTACTCAAAGCAGCAAATAAAAATGAATGTAAATTGCAACAATAAAATCAGTAACATAAAAAGAAGTGTTACTGATAACAGTTAACAGGCCAGTTAACTAGAAAATTTTAAACAATAATCCAATTTAAAAGGGAGAAACCAGGTGCCAGAAAAATAATTTGATGCCATTCCATATAATGAGGAGGGTTTGGCCACCACCTGAAAGTTAGCAACAAAGGTCCAGGTGAAAATACCTAGGATGCTTGTGAAGGCCACCTCACTGGAAGCCATCTGTCTAAGCTCTGAAGGTGAAAGAACCCAAAATAAGGCTGCTGATGAAGATCAAAACTGACTGGCAGGTTTGTGTTGTGAAGGCAGCCCTTCAAATTCTCCAGGCCTTGGTAATTTAGCATTTTAAAGGCCAAAGCTAGCACCTTGGATTGGGCCTGAATCCAATTAGAATTCCATTAATGCTCAGATTGTACCTGAAGCAAGGACCTAATGGGATTCTGACATGAACATGTGCCAATTAACCTGCCATTTACTAGAATTTTTAAAGGGGTGGAAATGGAAATAGAAAAATACCAATTTTACCAAGAATTCAAAGAACTAATGTACTCAGGAATTTCTTGTTCTCTGTAGACCACTTAAGCATTCCCCATTCCAATCTACTGTCCATGTATGAATCCATTTTGCAAACCAAAATACACCTTGCTTCCAGAACCATCTCATCCCTTTTCTTTCTAAAAGGACATCTCTCCAACTTCCAATTTGGCTCTAATGTGCTAGTCTGGAAAGAGTAAATGCTTTTATACAGCTAAGAATCACAGAATATATTGTGGTATATTATGGATTAAGGGCCCAATCTTATTCAATTTGCTAGTGCTTGTGTAGCCATGCCAGTGGGTCATACTCTGCATCCTGTGGTGTGGAGGTTATGAAAGAGCTCTCAAGATAAGGGGAAATTACCTTGGGGCTGCATTGAAGCTGGAAACTTGGATAGGATTGGGCCCTAACACATTTATCATTGATGAAACTTTCGCTGACTCCCTGACTTGTAGACAGGTATATTGGTGGTTTTGCACAGAAGCAGTACGTATTTTCTGATTTCCAGACAGACCTCAGAAATAGATCCAGTAGATATGTTGGACGTTAACATACCCTACTTCATCAGATACATGAAGAACTATATAGAGGTACCAAAAGGAATGAACCTCTAAAAACTGTTAGTCTGTAAGGTGTTACATTCTTTCCATGGTTCTTGTTGCTACATCTCATACAGCTATCCCTCTGGATTTTCAACAGCTCTATCCTTAGCCAATGGTGAGAAAACCTCAGCCTGTGGGCCATTTCTGGGATGCCTTGAGGGCGGGGGGGTGTCCCGTCTTCAGTGAGCCTCTGGTATGCTAAAGACTCAACCGTACCCAGGCTGGATGTACGGCATATACACCTCCTGCATTGTAAAGTTCATTCATATAAGCACCATCTAATGTCTTCATTTATGTAAATTTATTAAATTTGATGTGCAAATTAATCCTCTTCCCAGCCCCAATACAGTGTCAGAGAAATGATATGGTCCTCCTACCAAAATGTTTGCCCACTCCTGGATAAGAAAGCCATGTTCATGATGTTTAAGCTCCTTAGAACCACCACATTCATGTTTTTTTGTGCATGGGTATGGGAACAGAATTTTTTTTACTCCTATTGTGTGTAGGATATTAAAAGACATAGGAGAGACAATAAAAGCCATTGCATATACTACACATGTTCATTTAATGTGAACTACACAAAGTATATCATCATGGATTTTAAAAGAACATGCCTTCAGGGGAATGAGAAGAGCTCTGAGGAAGAATTCCCACTTCCCCACTGATGAAGTTTCATCAGCGCATGTAGCAATGATGCTGGTTCATCAGTGCATGTAGCAATTGGGCTGCATTGCCAGAATGAGAATTTCTCCTTGCTGCAGCTTTGGAATTATTTTTCTGGGGCCCATACCCTAAAGGCAAGAAAAGTTTGCTGGATCACCAGGGGTTCCAATGTTCCAGCTGTATGTGTTTGTTTAATAAACACATGTTTTATACCCCATTACCTGACTTACATACACTACCTATGTCTCCACACTCTTAAAAGAGCAGATAATCATTCGTGATAGCCTTCACCTGTGCTAACAGAATCTTGCCAAGAAAGATTTTGAAAAGGGGAAAGAATAAAAACCACACTTTTTGTTTTATTTAATATCATCTGGAAAAGCTGTCTGTAGATGGGACACAGGTTTTGTGGAGGGTTTTGGTTAAGTGATCATTAAGGTGCTAATGGCAGAGAATACAAGTGTTAGACGATATTATAGCATGGAAATATTTCTTGTAGACATACCATAATTTAATAACTAACAGCATGCATTTTGAGAAAATCTTGAACCTCCAAATATATATATATGTATATATTTTTCATGTTTCTTCTTGAAAATTCACAATTTTAAAAAATTCCACTGGAATATATTTGCATGAAAATGAATTGTTAAAATGAAGCAGGCAGTGTTATAACAGCCAAGAAGTTAATTTATGGATCTGTTGCAGGCATTAGACTACAGAGAAGTAGAAGACTGCAGCACAGATGCTTATACTTTATCATTACTATTCTGGTGATGACTCTCACGAGCAACATTAATCCCAATTAAGGCATTTGTGTTATAAAGCAAGCAGGAATGAAAATACAGACCTGCTTTTTAGGGAACTTTACACTTTAACCTTAAGTTGGAGTCATCATTGCAAAAAGACCCTTCTGTAACAGATTATTATTACAGCTTGCTTAGAAAATGCTTCTAATGTTTGCACATGCTATGTCCAATCTGATGCTGCTGTTATAGCACTGTCAAGTCTTGCAGGGAGAATAAAACATGATTGATTTAGGCAATCACAGGAGTTACACGACAATGTTATTATTATTTAAGGAATTTATACCCTGTTTTTTCCCATGTCAAAGCAAATGCTCAAGGCAGCTTATAAAGTTTTTATCATTTTATCCTCACAACAACCCTGTAATGTAGTGAGTCTGACAGTGAGTGAATAATAAAATCTTACAGCATATATATATGGAAAATTAAAAGTCTTATCTGATGACATTTATCTTATTTTATAATTTGATACAAATACTTAACAAAATAAGAAACTGCTATATAATACATTTGGCTCTTGGAAAAATAAGAATTTCTCTTGACTAAACAGTAAGAGAATTTATGCTTCAGAAAAGCACTTTCAATGTACCAAAAAGGACTCTGAAAGACTAACCAGTTTTCAAGCCCCCCTCCCCCCAATAGCATAAGTTCTCACGAACTGGAATCTACCCACAACCTATAGTGGCCTATAGTTCATGAAAACTGATAATGAAATAAAAGTGGACAGTGTTTCACATGTGACAAGACTCCTATTTTTGCAGGAACAGATGAATAGTACAATATTACTATTAGCAGTAAGCCTACTGAGTTTAATGGAATTTACTCCCAGGTAAGTGTGTTAGGAGTGTAGCCTATACTGTAGAAGAGGAACCCTGACAGAGCAATTCCTTGGGAAATTACACTCATTCAATACATAAATATAACTTCCAGTCATTGCCATCAGCAAAGCAGGCCCCTTTTATTGTCATGTCTCTTGAACGCATTATTCTGGAGAGAATGAATAGATGCCACCAGTCACATGTCATCTTGGCCAAATATTAAACATTAGTTGGAAAACAAGTACTGTGGTAGCTTTATGTAGATACTGCTTATTTATACTATGTGCAGGTATCACTATCTGGTATTCCCCAGTGTATTCAGGTGCACTGTGTATTCTTCCCATCAGCTCTGGCTTTGGCAATTGACTCCACTTCAGGGAGACTGATAAAATAATGAACAGTCCTTTAATCTGCAGGAAACCATTCTAGTCAATTTATAAGAAATATTGCATTCCTTTGTAGGATGTGTAATTATTTTCTATTAATCATGCACTATAAAGCTACATTATGTGGTTATTCTGTTATCACTAGGAAGAGGCCTGCAGTCAGCTCCCGACAATGTTTGGTAATTACTAACACAAAGCTTCTTTCTCCTTCTGTAGAAATGCTATCAAGATCCAGAAACACGGCAATGCTTTATTGTATGAAATAACTCGCAAAAGAAATTAAAGACCTACATAATGAATGGCTTAAAAGGCAAGCAAGGCAATAGTTGGGAGAAGGGGAGGAAGGAAGGGGCAACTACTTTCCAATTTTTTGGAAGCAAAACTAATAAACCATCAGGAATGGCATTTTCAATTGATATCAATGACAGGCGCTCACATTTTAGCTGAGACCATTAGCACCTTCCGCTGGAAGTTCTTCCTAATCTGGCAGGAACTTTCCACTGTGCAAATGCCTAGCTCTTTTATGAGTTTCTTGCTGCAAACCTGTTCGGCTGTATGCAGTCCACAGACTCCAATGATACTGAAACAGTCCTACTATATGCAGGACTGCAGTCTTTGCGCAACTGTCAATGAGGTCCAACTCACCTGAATTTTTTATAATCACATGTACCTATAACAGTATATTTATTCACAAGCCAATCTGTGCTCATTCTTGATTTGAATTGTTTTAGTTTCATTAACTGGCTGCACTCCTAACCTGTAGTTAGGCCAGCATAAGCCCTGGCACAAGTCCTATGCTGACCTGGGGGTGTCACAAAAGTGCTCTGCACCACTCCTGCGGGAAGAATTAGGCCAGTGCACAGTCATGCGCTTGCCTCCCTACATCACCACAGGAACAGGAAGACCAATGAGTTGTGCCAGCCTAGGTTAGGATTGCACCCTTTGAGCCTTTAAAGGGATGGTAAATATATTTTTTATCATCATCATCACTCTTGCGGCACTTTACAATGAATAAGAGAGAAAGGCTCTGCCCCAAAGTGTTAATAACCTAGACAGGGGATGAAGGCAGGAATAAGTTATAAACACCATGATCCTTGGCAAGTTAGCCTACTTCCTTTCCCTATACTTTATTTTCTATACTTTCCAACTGTTGCATATTCCATAACATAGCAGAATGGAAGTCCAGCCTCATTACCTCTTATTTCACAATATATATCTAAGCCCATGGAAAATATCTTCTGAGGTGCATTCAAAATTACAGGATTTCCCTCACTCTGTCTTCTTCTACAGGAGGGAAAAAAGAATGAACAGAGGACAAAAAATATGGCAGCAAACATCTTGGTAGAATATTGTGTTCTAATTAGTTGCTACAAGCCTCTTCCATATATAAGCAGAGCTTGGTGTATGAATGACAATTAAAACACTGCAAGTTGGAGGCTTGGTAGAGTATCATACATTCTGCTTAAACTTCATATGAAAATAAGCCATGAGGTACTGGAGAGAGCCAAATCTGGCCAAATCTTTGTATTTTAATTAATTAGAAGAAACTGGGAGGATTAGAAATTATTCACCCTAGTTATATCCAATTAATAAAGGACCACATGTCCCTATGAATTAAGCTGAAAGGAAAAAAAACTATCATATTAGGCTCTGAAAACTTATTCAAGCAAGTCATCAAAACCCATCTAAACAGTATTATTTCAAAAATGTTTTAAAGGCAGGTGGTGGTCCTGGGAGTAGGCAGGTAGTGAGCAGGGTTGGGACCCCATGTTATGCTGGATTCCAACCCATTTCCCCAGGTGGCACACAGCAGCCTCTGGCTGTTTGCACCTTCCCAGCTCTGTCCTGTCTCCAAAGGTGGCAGAGAACCAAGTAGAGAACCAGAGGTGGCAGAGAACCAATGGGGCTGAGGCATCCCTATCTGATATAAGATAAGAAGTTTCCCATTCTCCACAGTAGCACAGAAGCAGCCCCAAGCTTATGCTGTTTACCGCACAGGCAAGCTAGCACAAGGCAGCCAAAAGCCTGCCTGTTCTAGCACAAGTTAAGATTGTGCTGCTCTCCTCACAACAGCTATAAGATGGATCACAACTTTGTATAAACAGGTGGTGAATGAAGAGAAGGAGATAAGTACAAAACACTCAAGGAATGAATGTGCTCAAACTTGGACTCTGGTTTTGACTCAATGGACCACCCTGCCTCTTCTGTGAAGCTACAGTATTTATACACAGTTGCTCTAAGACTAAGCTAGATTTTATAAATCAATACAATAGTATGTCCTCACTCTAATAATTTTTACAGCAAATATTTTCTTAAGTATGTATCACTTGACAATATGTGGTTGCACAGAGGTCAGATTGCCAATTTCAAGCTGTTTATTATAAGCAATTCAATATTTGTGCAAGATAGAAACTTAAATTACATATGTGCCATGCCACACCATTGCCAAAAATGAATAAACAGTATTATTCCTTGTACTTTACTGGATTTGTTAATATAACAAAATATGAAGGCAGATGGCTAGGCGTACATTCATTTAAGAGACTACTGTTTTCTTGTTAGACCAAATTCCAGGTTGATAGATCAAGGTCTCCTCCCAACATCATTCTAATCATCACCATACTTTTCCGCTATTATAAATAAAAAGACAGTTCTGAGCATATTCTAATTCTATGCGTAACAAAAGCTCTGCAGGTGTCCAAGCAAAGGATTAAGGATATACTTCATTTTTCAGGACAGTTCCCCTTCTGTTGCACTGGCATGTGCTGAATTAGAAACAGGAAATGAGCATAGCTTGAGCCATAGTCTCTGAGGTATGCCACACATCATTCCAGTAAATGTTATTTATTGCTTTCAAAATATGCATGTAGAAGTCTGGTGGGTAGAGTGTCTGGTTATAAGGTAAATGTCCGAGTCCAGATTTCAGTTATAAACAAGAAGAATGAAGAGGCCTGCTAATATCCTTGCCACAATGCCATAATCATTTGCATCTGGCACAGGAACAGTATGCAGTTTTATAAACAGAAATCATCTCAAGATAACACACAGTCTCCTCCCTACTGTATAATTCTGGCCACAAGATGCTCCTAAACAAAGCTCAGACCTCATTTAAAATTCACAGATACATGTTTAATAATGTTTGTGTTCAATTGAACCATTACACTCTAGATCAGGAACACTCAGTTTGGAAAAAGAATACTGGAGCTGGATTGGTTGCCTGTTACATTTGCATTTAGTTTTGATATCTACAAAAAAAGGCTAAACATTTTTTTTTTCTGATTATTTATATCCTTAGCATTCAAAAGCTTACAATAAGGTAAGAACAGAGGTCCTATGTGGCACCAAAACCTATATTGTGATTTATGCACGTTAAGTTACAAGACAGCAAAAAAATGGAATTAAAAAAAAAATCCTTTAGCTATTGCATTTTTTAAAAAAATGAACAAGTTTCTTTTGTTTACAGTGAGTCAGCTTTGGAAAACATGTTATTTTCATGTAAACCTTTTCTGTGCAGTATAAAATAAGATGTGTACTGTGCATATATAGAGAATCACTTGAAATTTATACTTATATAAATTTATATACATATAAAACAAATGAACAGAAACCTAACAACACAGTAAGAAGTTTTCATAACAACTTTAAAAAATGGTTCTCATAAATATCATTAATCTAGAAAATCTATACACTGCCATACTGGTCCTCTTTACTGTTTCTACTGGGTTGTATTTAAGAAAGGGAGCTGTGCCTAAGACCAAATGAAATTAATGGGACTTAAGTAAATTCACAACTAGCTTGTGTCATTGGTTTTATGGTGTTCTGTCAGGATTCACTTTCCTAGGACACTAATTTTTTTAATACTGAGAAGTTTCTCTCAACACCAGCAATATAGCTGGAATGAACATACAGTAAACAACAATGTACTAAACATGTGATTCTTGATATACATGTTTCCATGAGCTGGACCACAATGGAAAAACTATTACTAGATACTTGAGCGTCAAATGTGTTCAGAAGAATGCTTTGTAAAGGCAGGGCAAATACAATATGATATTCTGAAATACCACATACATGTTTGTCTGCATTGAAGTGGATTGTGTCTAATGTTATTAGCTGTATGTCGGGGAAGTAGTTGGGAGAATGGGGAGGGGGATGTAAAGATACTGTGAGAAAATGTTTTTAAAAAACCTGTTGGCATTTTTGGCAGAATCCCTGCAAAGATTATTTCAGCGTTAATATCAAGGATGAATTTGGGCTGTTTTCATTTCTACTGACCTGTTATAATGTTATTTAATTTTTTCCCCTTGAAATACTGATTCGTGCATGTACAAGCACTTTATCTTTGGGCTCATACTGCCTTCTTCCTACAACATATAATACTCAGCTTTAATTCCTTATCAGCAGAATAAGATTTCCCCAGAATTAATGTCAATGGGGGATTGCTATATGATCAGAGAGTAATAAGCAATAGGTAAGATCAAGCTGAAGTGGAATTTATGGCACAATTTTCGAACTGCACACATTAGTGAATCACAGCACCTGCATCTTACATCTTCAGCCACTAGATGGTGTAAAAAATATTCTTAAAATTGCCCAAGAATAATCCCAGCGCCATAGAGGTGAAGCATTAATTTAGAGGATAAGAAATATTTCTTCAAGTCTTTAAGCTTTGGAGGCTCTAAATCAGGGGTGTCCAACCTGTTAGCTTCCCTGGGCTGCATTGGAAGAAGACAAGTTGGTTTGGGCCGCACATAAACATTAACAATAGTTGATCATCCAAAAAACCATAGAAAACATAGTTAACATATTAAACTTACATGTAGTCGAAGTTAGTGAGATGTTTGACATCGTTTCTGAGGCACCAATGCACCCCAGATCCTCAGACTGCTCCAGAGCCCACTCCAACAAGGTTAAATGGTGGCTTTACTCCCAGGAAAGTGTGGCTAGGAGGGCAGCCTGAGGGCAGGTCCCCTCCAGTGGCAGGGGGATTCCCAGATCCCCAGGCTGCTCCAGAGCCCAGTCCAACAAGGTTAAATGGGGGCTTTACTCCCAGGAAAGTGTGGCTAGGAGGGCAGCCTGAGGGCAGGTCCCCTCCAGAGACAGGGAGATCCCCAGATCCCCAGGATGCTCCAGAGCCCTGTGGGGGAGGAGTTCCTGGCCAGCCTCAAAGCTCTCTGGGAAGACCAGAGCTGTACATGCACCATTTAAAGATGACAGTGTACATGGGGCTGTTCAACACATGGCCCAATGTATACTGGGCTGCAGACACAGTTGAACTGGGCCACAGGCGGCCTGCTTATTGGATAAGCCTGCTCTAAATTATATTATTACCTTGGTTCTGTTCCTAACAAACTTTCTGTCTGGTCACTAATGCTCAGTCAGACCTTGAGCAAATGTTAGAGAGATTCTCTGGCATTTTGCTTTCCAAAGTCCTTAAATTTAGTGCTGACAGCATACTTCATTTTGCTGAAAAAAAACTTTGAAAATGACACAAATTTTGATCAAATTTCTTCACAACTTTCACAAGTATCTTCACAACTCACGTATATCTGGACTGGTTGCATCAGACCAAGCTCTAGAGCCAAGCCCTACACAGACATTAATCCAAGAAGCAACTTAGAATGGAAGATGAGGGGACAGGCAAAGATTCCCTTACTGTGGTATTCCATCCCACTACTTTTTTTTCAAAATGAAATGGTTTTGCTTCTAGGTCACAAACAAACCATGCCTGAATCCACCAAAAATTCACCCAGTAGAAACGGTTTACAAGTTTTATAGACCAATCCTATCCCCTCCTGCCACTAGCAGAATCACATTCCACCTGCAAGAGATGGAGGATGCTATTGGAACAACAATTGCTGGTGACTGGTGCGTTGATCAGTGGAGAAGACTCAGCCTAAATATTCATAGTTTGCAATTAGGCTGGCATAAGCCCTGTGCTGACCTGGGGGTGTCACAAATGTTCTGTAAAACACTTCTGCACCTCTCCTCGGGGAGAGTTAGGCCACTTGCCTCCCTCCATCCTCACAGGAATGGGAAGACAAATGACTTGTGCTGGCCTTGGTTAGGCCTGCACACTTGCAGCACAATCCTTACCTTGTATACTCAAAAGTAAGCACCCATTGTAAGTAAACTAAGACAAAGGGTCTTAGTCCCAGGAAAGTGTCTTTAGGATTGCAGCCTTACCCTACAATCCAGAGTAACTACGGGAGCACGTAAGAGACTTTACGTGCACCCGTAGTTACTGCACCACCTAGTAAAAACCTATGGGAAATTCATATTGCAATCCAGAGCAAATTGTTCTTACACCGGAGCAAGGACTCCCCGTAGTTACTCAGGATTGCGCCCTTAATGAATTAACAGCAAAGGTGAGATCTGAATGAGGAAAATTATGATTTGCAATCCAGCCTCTTGTTCAGTGCAATTCACCTGTACTTTTACTCTCTTCACTGGAAGAAACTACTCAATGTCCTCAACAGGACAGTCTATTTTGTGGAAATTTCAAGATGGCACTCATGTGCACAGCAAGAACTGTGCCTTTTCTTACACAAAAATTAAACTTACATTAGACCATGGGGTGGGGGTGGGGGGGAGAGAGAGAGAGAGAAGAAAACTATGCTGAAAATCAAATGGATATGTCAGAAGCTATACGTACATGGCCAAACTGCAATGAAGAATGTTCCAAAAATTCAGCCATCAGAACAGACAAAATTACAAAGGAAAAGGAAGTATAAGACATACGCACACCCACACATTGATATGGTAGTTGACAAGGTTAACTTTTACATGCAATTAAACAGCATTGTCTTTGAGGGAAGTTACTTAGTGGCCAGTAGCCAAGATTCCAAGCAGAGATAAACATGCTTTTAAGGCAATTCCTGTTGCACAATTGCACTTGAAATGTGATTACACTCAATTGACACAATAATAAATGCGTAAGAAACTTCTGACTGAATGCAAAGGACATAAAGGAAATGTGCGTTTCCCCACACCCTTGCAGACTGCGTGGTTTTTTTTTTTTTTACTCCGACTATCTCCTCAAACCCATCTATTCTTGGCAGACTATAGTACCTTGCTAAGAATGTAGATAACGTCACCACGTTTGAATGTCAGCTCATCAGGAACCTCTCCGGTACAGTCCCACAATCCTTGATAGAAATTAGCATAATCAGTTTTTTTATTGCCTGGGGAAGGAAAGGAAGCATACATTAGGTTTGTCAGCATACACAATCAGGGCTTTATAATCAAGGTTATAAACGCACTGTCAATCAAAGACCTGCAAAATAACATTTTACAACTTTCTTTTTGCAGAAGTCCACCCCACCCCCATCAGTCCCATTTAAATCCTGCAAAAAAGAAGAAAAACAAGTTCTTCTCCTTGCAACCTTCAGACATGTTTTTCATGAAACATGCAGCTACAAGTTCTTGCAATGCTACAGACTGCAGCCCTGCACTTTAATTCTAGCAAGCAGAGTGCATTTTCTCATATAATAAAAGATACACTTGCCTACAGAAATGAAAAGAACAGTTTGAAAGAGGGCCAAGAAAGCAATGTTCAGATTTTAAAAAGAAAAACCCCTATGAACTTGCCTCCCTTTTTCTTTTTGGATAAAGTACTAAATGGCATAGCATCTGAATGTTAACCTTATTGAAGCTGCATTTCGAAAATATTTGTGTCAGCACCAGCACCAGGACATTAAGTTCTGGCTAAATATGCAACACACACTGCTGCCTTCAGCTCATCCTTCTAAGAACATAAGCACAATGAATGTGCTATGTTCAAGCTGCCATACAGACCATTAACTGATTGATTATTTTAGCATTGTTTGCTCTGTAATGCCACCATAACAGAGTAATAAATGCTTTGTCATATGCTTACCATACAGAGAAGCATTCACCAAAGCACAGGATTCAACACAGCTAAAATGCATTGCAAGCTCCTGTGTACATGGCAAACTTATTTCACGTTTGTAGTTCCAAGAAACAAGAACTGGCTGAGTTAAGTTAACTCAGATGTAAGTGGTGATGGTGAGACAAACATTATGTTTACACCAAATGCACTAGATGCAAATATCCTGGCAACTGCTAACTCATATCTCCGAAATCATGCTGGTGACACTGGAAGGTCAGCAGAACTTCAAATAATAATTTATATCTTTCTGTGTAATGCTGTGAAATAACTCTGAAAAATCAAATAAAAGACTGATGGATAATAATATTTTTCCATTGGACTGGTAATCTACATTCAACCAAAATGGTTCAATGTACACACCAGTTTGATGTGTTTGTACTTAAAAGTAAGCCCTATTGAGTTTAATGGCATCCCCATGTAAGTTTGCACAGGATTATACACTTACTTTAACCACTGATTCCTAAAGGAAGGAAAGGTAACACACAAGCCTTCCAATACTGCAACCATCACAGTTAATTCAGCTCAAAGCAGTGCTTGGAGATACCTTTATCCTTTCCAATAAGACATGCCTCATTATCACGTAAAGGTTCCCCACTCCCTTTAAAGGATGGGGGATGGCGGAAAAGCAGCAGCATGATCGTCAAGATCCTAAGCATCATGTCACTGCCCCAGCTCCTCTTCCACAAAGAGGGAGAAAGTAAATCTGGCCCTAAGTTTGAGAACCATTGCATTGAACAAGAAATGTTTTAACTGTGAGTATACAACACTAGAAGGCATATTGGACGGCAGTATGAATAAAATAGAGGATTGTGCACATTCAAAACTTTTTTAGTAATTCCTTTTTTCTTTTGTGAAAATTATTGGCCAAGTGGATGATCTGAAATTGTATATGAAGGTTGAGGTGGGACTGTGGTGAGGTGAATTAGAGACATTCAGATCAACTGGAGATACGCCTGTTAGCATTGATGGCCATGAGATAGGCAGACCAAACTAGTATGAGAAGCAATTCTCCGGCAAATAAGATTCTCTCTCCCTAGATACGGTATACACATGATGAGCATTTCATTTAAACCAGATCTAACAAATCAGTGGATTAGATTCTTTTAAATAATAAGCACACAATTCCTGGGTAAAGATCAAAGATGCCTACACCACATGAAAACTACACAACAGCAAGAATTAGAACCAACCTCTGATGTAGTAACTTGGATGCAAAAAGAATGAAATGCATCCACTGTACACTTGTTTGGATTTAGTTTCAGCTTCTTTTCCAGCCCAACTCCTGGTTTTAGACATCTTTTTAAAAGACTTGTGTGTAAGGGTGTCCACATTTTCTATTCAACATTCCATGTCAATTAAATAGACTGAAGAGAAGGAATTGTTGATATTCAATAACAAGAAACTAGGGGAGCAACTGAGGAGAAAGGTGGAAAAAGGCAGTTGAGATGCTAGAAAGGGGGATGGTTTTTTAATTGATGATGTTATATTATACCTCTGCAAGCAAAAGCTGCAGGCTGTTACTAGTTTCATATATTGGTGGGTTGTATTAGAAGAAAGTCAGGATTCCTAACTCCTATTGATGTTAACTGGGGGTGAAATTAGTCACAACTAACTTGCCTCATTTATTTCAATGGTACTTCACTCTCTTAAAACACAACTCACTAATGGGCTAAATAAGGTCTGGGAAATTGAAATTAAATCCCAACAAGGCATAAATACTATTTGGTAGAGGGCTTCTGACCATGTAAAACTGCCTGATTGCATACATTCCAAACATCCAAACATTAAGTGTGCTGAAGAGGCACTTCTCCAAGTCCCACCTTTGTCCCAGGTGAGAGAGGTAGCTACCTCAGGAAAGCCTAGTGACACTACAACTATGGAATGCTCTCCAAAGGGAGCAGAGAAATTCTATCTCTTTCATGACAAGGGATAAAAACTTACCTGTTTTGTCTTGCATTTGGTTGTTGAGTGATCTCTTATCTGTTCCCCACTGGGTTCGAGATGTTCCTTTTCCCACCCAAAAAAACTTGCAATGTTTTTATATCAGTCTTTCACCAAGCAACCAAAGCTATTTAATGTTTTAATGATAATTTTAATTTTTCTTGCTCTTCTAATGAGAAACCTAATGTCTTTTAAGGCTTTTTTCATTTTAACTTGTTAAAATAAGAGGTTGCCATGTTTGGGATTTTTCTTTTCTCACACATTTTGTGTTTCTCAGCACAGATTTAAAAAAATCTGTAAGCAGCGCAGACAGGGTGGGTGGGTATGTTTGTATGTATAAACAAAGAAACATTGTCAACTGAATTTGGATGCTATTGCTCGAACAGTGTTGGAAGGGACCCAATAGGTCATCTAGTACAACCGCCTGCCTGTGGCAGGAAACACTCCCAGAGCATCTCCGACAGGTGCTTGTCGAGCCTCTGCTTAAAGATCTCTGGTGAGAAAGGGTCCACCACCTCCCTTGCCAATCTATTCCACTGATGAACTTCCCTTAATGTTTTTCCTCACAGTAATACAAATACAAAATGTTATGTGTGCAAGAAAAGAAAGAAGCTCTTCCAGTATTTATTTCCAAAATCACATTTGTCCCAGAGGAAAGAGTGTAAGGAATTGGCCTGCACTAACCTATATTCCATTTAGCTGCTCAAGTCACAGCCAGTACATGCACAGAAAACTCTTTGTATTTTTGTTGGCAAAATAAGGTTTAATGTGAAAAACATACTACATTCTTTAGAAGGGTTAGAAAAAGTTCATTGTCATGTAATCCCTGGTAAAGCAGATTTGGTCAACTCAGTACAATGCATAACAAACTTCTAGCATTACATGTTTAACTGGCCAGGGAAGATCAGAGGTCACTGCCAAGCTAAAGTGTAAAAAACACGTCTTGTAATGAATTTCACATCAGGGGATAATTATTATGGTGCTTTATTTCAAGGATATTGGATGGACCCTACTTGGATTTATGGGCAAACTCATAAAAACTTAAGACCACATTAACAAAGTTACACATGAACACTTTACAAGAAAGATTTTTTTTGAATGGTGAAACTATGTTAGGACTGAACACATAAACTAGATTGGATACTATTTATACGCAGTAATTTGTACAGGATTTGCATGAGTGGCAAACCAGAGCTAGGAATAAGTTAGCATTACTCTGCAACATTTAAGACAATTTCTGCTAAGTTAACAGTTTTGGAATGGCCTCAAAGGCACAGTTGCTTCAGAGGGAGAAATACCATTTCCGTTCCTTTAGATTCAATCAAAACAAAACAAAACAAAAGACTTGATTTCAAATATCCAAGCTGAATTATTTTTTCTATGAGGAAAGCTTAAGGTGTTGGGACTTTAAAGGATCAACTGCAGGGTCCTGCCTTAGTCTATGAAATTAAAAGGGATATGGAGAAAATGGAGGGAAAACTTTTTCTTTCATTTTTGTAACACTAGAAGTTGCCCATTTTTACTGGGATCACCTAGATTCAGGACAAAAGAAACTCACATAGCACACAATTAGGTTACGGCAAGATGTAGTGATGGCCAGAAGGTTAAAGAAGGCACCATTTAATAGCTATTAGCTATTTTATTAAAACGGAATATGATGCCAAAAGATGCTGGGGGCTGGAAGGCTGCGAAGGCAAGCATATGACATGGCCATCATCTTCTGGCTTTGTCTGAGCTTCCTGGAAGCATCTGGATGAATCAGAAAACAAAATGTTGACTAGAGCAATGGCTCCCAAACTAGTGGGTCATGACCCATCACCCTGGGAATCATTTAGCTCTGATCCCTTATGGAGCAGGAAAGGCCACAATACAATTCCCAGGATCATGCTGTTGCTGGATGGAGGGTTTTTTAACTTATGTTAATGACTGCTTGCCTCTGAAAGGTGCCGGTACTGTCCCTCCAAGCCTCTGTAATTGTAACAGAAGCTTGAGTAAAAGGCATCTCTGGATTTCAACAGAGAATAGAAGTGGCTTTCAACTGAGGTTTTTTTAAAAAAATTAGGAAGCGTGAAGAACATCTCCCTGCTCACCTCCACAAAGGATGGCAGTCTCTAAGATAAAGTGAATTCTCTGCTCTGCAGCAGCAGCATCTTGGAGATTGCATTGCTACCATAGATCCTCTCCTGCACATATTTACAGTGTTCTCTACTCTTTTGCAGGACTCTGGGAAGCACTGTGGCATGATGCCTCAGGACTTTACTTATGAACTTGAAGAGTCAAAGGTAAAGGTGTCCCCCGCAAGTTGTACTGCTAGTCGTGACCAACTGTAGGGGGTGGTACTCATCCCCATTTCTAAGCCTTTAGAGCCAGCATTGTCTGAAGATTCTTCTATAGTCATGGGGCCAGCATAATTATATGCCAAGATGCACAGAACACTATTACCTTCCCAAGGTGGTGCCTATTTATCTACTTGTATTTGCATGCTTTTGAACTTCTAGGTTGGCAGGAGCTGGGCTAAGGATATAAGAACATAAGAAGAGCCTCCACTGGATCCGGCCAAAGGCCCATCTAATCCAGCTTCCTATATTACAGTGGCCCACCAGATGCCTCAGGGAGTACACATGACACCTGCACCCAGGTCTCCCCACCCCACACCTGGCATTTTGAGATTGTCCACATCTACACTCCCTCCTCATGGCTTGTAACATGTGAATGTCCTTTCCTCTATGAATTTGTCCAATCCTTTCTTAAAGGCATTGAGGCTAGATGCCATACCTGCATCCTGAGGCAGGGAGTTCCACAGAGCAACCCTAGACTGGGTAAAACAATATTTTCTCTTGTCTGTCTTAATCCCCCCAGCATTCAGTTTTAGTGGATGTCCCCTAGTTCTGGTGTTATGTGAAAGGGAAAAGAGCATCTCTCTGTTCACTCTTTCCATCCCTGGCATAATTTTGTATGTCTCAATCATGTTCCCCCTCAGACCATAAATCATTTTAGTCACTCTCCTCTGAATCTTCTCCATTTCCTCTATATCCTTTTTTGTGACATGGTGACCAGAACTGGAAAGAGTACTCCAAATATGGCCTCACCATCAAATTGGACAATGGCATAATAATTTGGGACAACTCTTGCATTGAGCTGAGCACCAGCATCCCTAGATCTTTTTCTTGCTCTGTCACTGATAGCTGAGAGCCCATTAACCTATATGAAGTGACCTGCAAAAGGTGAGGTTATTTTGGGATAACACCCCTTTGTCAGGAAAAATAACCTTGCTTTTTGCAGGTCCCTATCTATACATAAATTTAGGATTCTTTGCCCCAATGTGCATAACTTTACATTTACTTACATTAAAACGTATCTGCTGTTTTGTTGCCCATCCTTCCAGTATGGAGAAATCCCTTTGGAGCTCTTCACAGTCTCTTTTGGTCCTCACCACTTGGAATAATGGTTACTAGCAAACTTGTTTACCTTGCTGCTTAACCCCATCTCTAGGTCATTTATGAACAGGTTAAAAAGCACTGGTCCCAAGACAGACCCCTGGGGCACACTACTTTTAACTTCTCTCCATTGTGAAAATTGCCCATTGACACGCACTCTTTGTGTCCTGGCCCTCAACTAGTTCCTAATACATGAGTGGACCAGTCCTCTAACTTCCTGACAGTGGAGTTTTTTTCAGAAGTCTTTGGTGAGAGACTGTATCAAATGCCTTCTGAAAGTCCAGATACATAATATTCACAATTATCCAACTTCCACAATCCTGTTGACCTTTGCAAAGAATTCTAAAAGGTTCGTAAAGCAAGACTTACCTTTACAGAACCATGCTGATTCTCCCTGAGCAAGTCTTGCTCATCTATGTGTGCCTAATCAATCTTGAACCCCAGCCTGATGGTTGATAGGCACAGTGTCTTAACCACTTGAGCCACTACAGCCCTATACAGCCCTATATTTAATCTTATACTATAATTAAAAAATGTTTGCCCCAAGTGTCAAATTCCTTTTCATCAACAGAGTATTTCAGCTTTCAATGCCAAGGTTGTAGCTTATAACTGCTAAACCAAATGTAAGGAGGGAGAAAAAGAGAAGAAAAACCACCAAATAATGGGATTCACAAGCACCATGCTTAGAGCTTTAGGACACTCTGGCACCACATTAATAGCCTCTATCATCATCACTTTGAAAAATACATTTTAAACTTAATCTGGAGTCATTTTGATAAACATTCTGCAAGCCACATAAACAGTTTAAGGCTACAGGCTATTAGTTGGTAGGCTGGCTGTTTAATATGAACAGAGTAATGCTTATCATACTAATTGCAGTTGGCCCATCTCATCTCCAGGCTCAGCATCTGAGGATTTGACTCTAAGCATGGGCTCACCTATGTTTGAGACTCAGAGACCTCCTAGATGTAACAAAAAAAGATTTCCAGTTGTGTCTGGGAGGTATTTTGAGGTGCTCAGCCCCTGCAGACTCAGAAGGATTCCTTAACATTCTTAAAGGATTCCTTTCAGTGACATCTGGGAGGTCTTCCTTTCTGTAATCACAGAAATCAGTATCTACAGGAGATTTAAGAATTGATTTGGATATTAGGATATTAGGGACCAACAGTAGTTAGAGCTTAAAATTCAATAAAGATGCAACCCTATGAACTCTTACTAGAGAAAAAAACTTTGTTGAATTCAGTGGGTTGGGACTAAATGGGGATCAAGATATCCATGTTTTGTTTTCCTATTCTGGATGCTCACTTTATAGTAATGACCCTGAAATGAGACTGTCTTACACCATAGTAAAGTTCACATGTAGTTATTGAAAGGCCTCAATGATATGCTTTCCAGAGTTACAGTGAAAACAGCATGCTAACTTTCCAGACATCCATTTTTCTAGTGATATCTGATGACTCTAAACCTTGTTTCCTTTACAGAGTATGCAAACCAAAACTGCCTACAACAACCTGTTCATTAGTTTCCTGTAAGAGTCCGGAAATCAGGCCTGTTTCCTCTCCACATGCTCTAAAAAGGAAGGGCATAGCAAAGACATTTCCTGAACATACTCTTTGTCCACCCTTTCTCTGACAGCAGTGGAAGAATGATGTGGACCAAACACGATGGGAAAGATAACCCAAGGTCTATGTCTTTGTAGTGCACATCACTGGCTGAACTGGTGTATGAAGCTATAAAAAAGAGGTCCTGCAAAGTTTTCTGAATAAAAAAGTTAGCTGAAAGGTATTACCAAAATGGGTGCTCCCTAAATTTAAAGTTTATAGTTTTTTTTAGATTCTGAGAAAAAAGCTATTCCTATTGCCACACCACATATTGTATTCTGGGCTTTTCTTCAGTGTTAATTAGCATAAGGGCCAGGTGCCAAAACAGAGCTGGGAGAGAAACCTCTTTACTGCACTTATTTGGCATGGCTGTCCTTTTCCCATTTTTATGCTGCCATCACTTTTCTATTCTGTTATCACTGGACACTGGCATTTCTTAACCTGGTTCATTTGCTTTCTGTGGTATAATCATATGCAATGAAGATATGCATGGCCAACATTTAAACAGGCTGTGGATCAATTAGTGGTCTTAAGTTTATCTGATTTTTATCAAAGAAGACAGAGCTGTGGGTCGATTGTCAGAGCCAGTGTCAAGATGACCTTTTCAGAGATGTCTACATCGCTGGTCCCCAGGGCAACTTGTTGTCCCCTGTTAGTCTCTGAATGACAGAAGTCTGTTCTGCTCAAGCACAAAGTATACACAGATGTCTATATTACATTCTTATAGGTTTGACAGCAACTGCATGTTGTATCTATAAACTGTCCTTTAGCACTGACACTTCCTCAATGATGATAAGCTAATTTATGCAGCTAAATCTCCTTTGTAAAGAAATGAAAGCTAATTGAGTCATTACAAAGTAATTCAGGAAGGAATACCTTGTATAAATTGGCTTACTTTATAAATCCTTCTCAAGCGATTTTCATGCATCCTAAATGGTGCTAAACAGATTCGCCTCCACCCACCATCCTGCCATTTCTGCTACCATGAGAAATCTGTTGACAGAAACTTTTTCGAATGTCAGCCCTTTTATTTGTGTGGGGTGGGAAAGAAAATGCTGAAAAGGGAATGTAAAAAGAGATTTTGAGGTCAACATGAACAAAGCACAGGAGGTACCTGGAATATTGCTAACATTCTCTTGGCTCCATTTCCTTGGTTCTTCAACTTTTGCTGGTTTTGGCACAGACCCAGCTGCAGGCACACTGGTTGAATCTTCTTCTGCAGACACAAGCAATTTTGAAGGGGAAAAATGTCAATAGGAATTGTAGTTCTCAACAGTTAATAACACATAGCACGTGGTTTATAGGGTAAATTTTGCCCTGCAGAGAAACTAAATACTCAACACACACACTGACAAGTGTCCAAAGGCAGTGAATCCTTGATAAAGTGCAGTTGAAATAAATGAGGCTAGATAGTTGCATCTAGGGCTGCCATCCTAAACAAAGTAATGAGGGAGTAAGCCTACTAAACACAGTAAGGCTGCAAACCTAAAGACACTTTCCTGGGAGTAAGACCCACTGAACACAATGTGACTTCCTTTTGAGTAGACATGGTTAGGATTGTGCTCTAAGACTTATGTGTGAGTAAACTCGCATAGGATAGCACTGAAAATCAAATCGCATTGATTATAACATAATTTTGGAATGATTTCCTTTCACTATGCTCCTTAAACACACAGAAGAACGAACAGTGAAATCCTAGCCATGTCTACTCTGTAGTAAGTTCCATGGAGTTCAATGGGACTCACTCCCAGAAAATTGCTCTTAGGATTGCAGCCAAAGTACCGTATATGATGCCCTTTATTATTTAAAGCAGCATATTAGTTAAGGTTTGCCAATTACAGACAACAGCAAAATAGAAAAAAGAACAAATGATTGAATTCTACTTATCCTTCCACATATACAAGAGTTTGCATGCATAGAAATAATACGATTCTTAGAAAAACAGATTCTTGGAAAAATAAATCTGAATTGAACTCTGATTTTCTGTTTTTGCCTGTTCGTGCAACATGCTGTACAACGCATGTACAAGATGTTACACACAACATGCTGTACAACGCATTGTACAAGATGTTACACACAAATCTGTCAGTACCTCATTTTTGTACAATTGCTTCTGCATGTTTAACAGTGCAAAATACCACTTTATTTCCACACATGTTCCTTAGACTACAACTCAAAACCTTGTGAAAATGTAAAGACCAACACATTGACGGTGATAAAGATTTTCATGGACCACGGCTAATTTTGTTAAGGACCCATCACGCACCCTCAAATGGTGCACGAATAGAAGAAATATAAATACATAATATAAATACATAATTTCTATATATACACATTCTATACATTCTTTCTACATTGTAATGCAATTAATTGGCCATACACACACAGGACCGAAGGCCATAAAATGTTAAATACAGTCTCATGTTTCTAAGGAATGCACAACTGCTAAAAGGCTAACAGAGTGCATTTCTGCCACAGGACAGGGTAATCTCAAAGATAAATCTGTATCTAAAGCAAGCAATTCCACCCCATCCTCCTTGAAAAGGTCTGGAACTCATTCCTAGATCCCAACATTAGCCCCTGTTAATAGCATGATTAGTAACCAGCACTTTATTGTGCTACGTTAGACACCATTGTCATTGTGCAATATTAATTAATACCTCATATAACAACAGTTTGCGGGTTAATATATTGTACTCAATACTTTAATAACAGTAAACAAAAACAGCTGAGCTATGCAGTAAAATCCATCAAACTACACAGATGGTTGTGAGGTTTTCATTATGTGGTTTCCATAGCAATCATATTGCATATCTGAAAGCTTCTTGCAAATAAGCAGCTTGTATTTACATGCCTTTCAGCTGCACCACAGAACTTTTCAGCATGTGAAGTTATTATTCCAATCACATACTTTTATAAGGATCACTGGCATACATTTTGATCCATCAGTGTTATTTAACTGATATCTGTAGAGTATTTTTTAAAGAAGTATGATTTGCTGATAATTTCATGCTAAAAAGAATTCTGACAATACTTGTCATTGAACCTAGAGAGGAAACAGCATGCAAATATGATTATATTCTTTAAAATAAATTCAAAGTGATGATGGTATTTCACTAATGAATGGCTATGATAAAATCATTGTCCTACAGAACTCGGAGTTCTTGCTTGCAATTTAAATGGGTTAAAGGCCCCATCTTGTCCAAATTTCCAGCACTGATGCAGCCGCAATAGATTCCCAAGGAAAGGGAAGACATGTTCCCCAATCTTGAGGAGCACTCTCTGATATCCCTACCACTACCACCACCACGACAGGATGCACAACAGAGGAGGCACCTCATAGGCAAAGTTGCAACAGCATTGTGAAATTGGAAAGGACTGAACACTAAGACCTCAGACTGATTAAACAATTTCTGCTTTAGGAATTTTCATTTGAATTAGTATCCTGCCCTAATTCTGAAGGTAACTTTACCTATGGTAGGTAAAATTTGGAAAGTAATCAACACACAAAAAAAATGCTTTTAAAAATCTGCCATTAAAACAGTTCCCTCCACTGGTCCTGTCATAAATGGTTGCACAATTAAAAATATTTTATTGTTCCAGATGTTCTGGAAAGGAGAAGGAAAAGGAAGTATTAGTTAATAACACTGGCTTAGATACAGGCTGGTAGTGGCCATAGTATAGGCTAGTACTACTGGCTGGTACTAAGCTAAGAGCACAATCCTAACCATGTCTACTCAAAAGTAAGCCCCATTGTGTTCAATGGGTCTTACTCCCAGGAAAGTGTCTTTAGGATGGCGTTCAAGTATTTCTTCCCACAACAAGATGTACAATGTCCAAATACAGAGTCAGATCACGTATTTTGTTGCACACTGATGGTGTCTGAAGTTGCTCTCAGACATCTATAGATTCTCTCATTAAACACCAAAGTTTCTTCAAATAATGTTCTTACTATCTAGTTTCATCAGATGTATAGTACAGCATTTTCAAGATGCCATGCAATATGCACAGATGACTGTATACACTATCTAGCGTCTAGTGTCTTATTGGGCTGAAGGGAAGCAACTGTAATCAATGTCTCTGATTATTCTAAGTGGCCTTAGAAACAAAGAATACAAAAGAAACACAACTGGTAAAATATTATAAGGTTTTTAAAATGTGATCACAGAAACAAAATGAATACATTTTGGAATTCTTGTCCAGGGCCAATAAATTATCAGCTTTGCATAACTAGGTTTACGAAATATCTTACAACAAGACCAAACAGCAAAACATTACAACAAAAGCAAATTTTTGTTTCAGTAGGGAAGCAGGCCTCCGTCAGTCTTGGAAGACTATGGTATTGTGCTCTGCGCTGCATACGCTGCATGCGAAGCACGAAAGCCTGGGTTGGACTGTTATGGAGGATATGCTGTTACCCAAGCAGCAAATCCCCCCTCTCCATGCCACTGAATTAGTCCAGTGGAAAGGCAGACCCAATACGATTGGATCCAGCTGGCGTCGCAGAGCTGGGCTAAGGACAGCAGCTCACCCTGTCTTGTGGGGCCGACCCGGGTCTTGAACCCTGGCCTGCTAGGGAAGAGAGCATAGATAAAAGTAAAAAATAGATGAATTTAAAAGTGAAACCTTACTTAGCTTGCAAATTTATTTTGGCCAGCAAAAAAATGCAAATAACTATATAACACAAGTAAATGTCTTACATAAACCAACGGTTCAGAAATCATTCTCAGCCCAACCCAAGGTATTGCAAGGTAAGCTCACACTGCCAATAATTTTTTTATATTAAACATTGCCAACATCTGAAAGAAACAAACCCTACAATCCAGAGTAACTACAGGAGCATCTAAGAGACATTTACATTGATGTAGTTATAGCACCACCTACTGAAAACCTATGGGAAATTCATATTGCAATCCAGAGTAAATTGTTCTTACGTCAGAGCAAGGATTCCCCATAGTTACTCTGGATTGCGCCCAAAGTGATTAACCTCAAACACTCACTTAATGTTTTATGACATATCAAATCAAAAACATAGGGCATCTGTGATCAGCTGCCAAATGGATCCAGCTTCTGTTAACTAATTTAACTGTAGTTTTTCCACTTAACAACTACTTTGTGTAACCCAGAATAGTTCAGGCTCGACAAATCTTCTGTTGGCTGTTGCAATGAAGTAAGCTCCTTTTTACCAAGACACTGTGCTTGTTAACCAGCAGGCCAGGGTTCAAGACCCGGGTCGGCCTCACAAGACAGGGTGAGCTCCTGTCCCTAGCCCAGCTCTGTGACGCCAGCTGGATCCAATCGTATTGGGTCTGCCTTTCCATTGGACTAATTCAGTGGCGTGGAGAGGGGGGATTTGCTGCTTGGGTAACAGCATATCCTCCATAACAATCCAACCCAGGCTTTCGTGCTTCGCATGCAGCGTATGCAGCACCGACCACGATACCATAGTCTTCCAAGACTGATGGAGGCCTGCTTTTTAATTTTGTATAATAATTATTTCAGTTACTTTTTAAATGTATTTCTTCTGTCTCTGTATGGAAATGTCTTTAGGAAGCCATCATTCCTAGGTGTATGAGATCTACAGAAGCAGAACCATACAAACATAACTTTCTTGGAAGTCACATTAGATGTGTAGTCAGAAGGCTGTTTATGTATTAAACTATGTTTCAGCACCCTGATGTAATCACTGTTAGTTTGTACACATTCAATGAAGTTGCAGTCTGGGCACCAGTGTACCTGGACTGCAGGTCTGTCAAAACAAAGTGAAATACAATCATTCACACTGAAATGTGTAGCAATGTACACACAGCTGCATTCAGGTGCAGCATATTTCTGAACAGTCCTATTTGCATTATACCTTAAGAGGCTTGACTGAAGTGGAATTTATCTTGTTCTAATACAACAATCTATGGAAATGCAGAAAATTGTTGAGATCACAGCAAAGGGAAGACAGCCCTTTCACATCCTGACACCTTCATACCAAAACCACTCACTGTCAGAGCTATGTTCACTAATGAAGGACTTATCTTCAGCAAATCTGCATCTCCTCATGTGCCACAGTCTCAACCAGAATACCGCCCCCCCATACACAATGGCTGCTTTTAATTGAATAAGAGGGACTTCAACATTTATTGAATAAATTGAATAAGATTGAATAAGAGGGACTTCAACAGTTGCTAACACAAGTAGGTGCATGACTATTTCAACCCTTAGCTGAAGTAAGGATAATTATCCTTCAGTGTGCCATATTCACATAATACAATGAGGAATTCCAGATAGCTGCTTTACAGATCTGGAAGTCGCCTCCTGCTGGGATGCTCCTAAGAACTCAAAACTTCAAGGGAATGCAACACCCTCTGATTCCAGATAATTAATACTGTTTTGTTTCTGTTCTTGAGGCATTCATGTAGGAAACAGAAACAAAAAATTTCATCATCTTGTTTTAATAAAAAACTATTGCCTGCCTTTACATGTTAGGGATATGGCAGGACATAAATCTGAACACACATACTTAGGGTCCTCTGACTTCTAAAGACTCACAGAGAGGGGTAGGAGAAGAACTATGCAGAGTAGAGTAAAAGAAGCTCAGAAAAATGCGAAACTTCTGCATGCCTGCCACTGTTCTCTCTGGGTGGCCGGGCATCTGCAAGTTTTCTGCAGACATCAACAGGAGATATGGTTTGCCTCAACGCCTGTAAGCTCTGAAGGGTATCACATCTCATGGAAAAAATAATCAGGGATTAGAATTTAGCATTTCTTGGTCCTGCTTCCCTCCAAAAGAACTTCCCTCCAAAAGACAATAATTTGGATCAGAATAAACGAAATAACCTGAATAAAGCCATGAAGAAGGTGGCTGCTGAAACAGATCAAATGGATTAGAAAGCAGCGTTTTAGGGAAAAGGAAATCTGCTATAAATTGTTGTTTAGTTGTTAAGTCATGTCTGACCATTTGAGACCACATGGATTGCAGCATGTCAAGCCACCCTATCTTTCATTAGCTTACAAATTTTGTCCAAATTCATGTTCATTCCATTGGTGACATTATCTTCACCATCTTATCAACTACCACCCCCTTCTCCTTCTGCCTTCAGTTTTTCCCTGCATTTTTCTAAGGAGTCCTCCCTTCTCATGATGTGGCCAATATATTTGAGCTTCAGTTTCAGTATCTGTCCTTCCAGTTAACATTTAGGGTTGATTTCCTGGAGGACTGACTGGTTTGATCTCCTTTACCATTCCTATCCTTTACCATACCCATCTTCGCACAAAATATCTCCAGTTTTCTTGAAGAGATCTCTAGTCCTTCCTCTTCTATTTTCCTAAATTTCTTTGACTGCTCTTTTGAGAAGGTCTTATGTCTCCTTGCTATTCTCTGAAACTCTGTATTCAGTTAGGTATATCTTTCCTTTTCTCCCTTGCCTTTTGCTTTCCTTCTCTCCTCAGCAATTTGTAAAAATTTTTCAGATAACCATTCTGTCTTTGTGTATTTCTTTTCCTTTGGGATGATTCTAGTGGCCACATCCTGTATAATGTTATAAGCCTCTGGCCATAGTACTTCAGGCACTTTATCAAATCTAAACTCTTAAATCTGTTTGCCATCTCCACTACGTATTAAGATGAGATGTGATTTAGGTCACACCTAAATGGCCTACTGGTTTTTCCTACTTTTTCAGTTTGAGCTGAATTTTGAAATACAAAGTTCATGATCTGAGCCACACAGCACAATCCTAACCATGTCTACTCAAAAGTAAGCCCCATTGTTCTCAATGGGTCTTACTCCCAGGAAAGTGTCTTTAGGATTGCAGCTCCAAGTGTTGTTTTTATTGACTGTATAGAGCTTCTCCATCATTGACTGCAGAGAACATAATCTGATTTCGGTGCAGACCTTCAGGTTATGTCCAAGTGCAAAGCAACCAAATGGTTGCTAGTGTTGTTGGAAAAGTGTGTTTGCTAGGATTGGTGTGTTCGCTTGACAAAGCTATATGAGCCTTTGTCCTGCTTCATTTTGCACTCCAAAGCCAAACTTGCCTATTATTCCTGCTACCTCTTGGCTTCCAACTTCCATCTTTTTTGGTGTTGATTCTAAAAGATATTGTAGCTCTTTATAGAACTGATTAACTTCCTCCTCTTTAGCAATGTGTTGCACAAATGTAAATATTTTTATTTCTCTGAATGAAAATATGCCATAACTTGCACATATATGCAATGGGAAGATGACTTAGGATACAACACAGTTCAAGTTACAGTATTATGAGTTCTTTCAAAAAGCAGTCCATGGCTACATATTGGCTTGTTTGGATTTTGTTTTGACATTTATAATGCCCTCTTGAGAGAAGTTCCTCTAACTTATTAGTTTCATAATTGCTAAAGGTCAGAAACCCAAGGTTGGACATGCACATGCAAATAGAATGTCAAATGTCACATAACAGCGCGTAACAAATACTTTCTAAGGAAGCACTATATATGCTCCTGTAAGGATGCTGCTCTTGAGAATATATTATCAGCAATTTTGACACATTTGGTATCAATTATTATAGACTACTTTTTGTTATACAGGTGTTTGAGACACCTGTTTGAGTCTACTTCCTACTATGCTTGTTTGTAGAAGGAAACACAATAAGAAATCAACAGCATTTCTTGCTTTAACTTGAATTTTCAGGGTCACTGACTGACTTACTGACTCATTCATCAATGCCCAGCCAAAACCGCTGGACCTGAAAGCATGAAATTTGGGGAGGGTGTTCTTTCCATGATGTAGGCACCCACTAAGAACCAACTTCTAAAATTTAACCCGTGAGGGGCAAAAAGGGGTGCAATGTATATATATTTAACATTGAAGACTGACTGATCAACACTCAGTCCCAAACCCTGGACGTAGAAGCATGAAGTTTGGGAAGCACATTACTTCTGTGATGAATGAAGCCACTAAGAACCAATTTGGTTCCTGGTGCTGCCCAGTGGTCTCGGGTGTATGCTGTCACCAAGTGGTTTGCAATGCCATGCAGTATGGGTACCTGGTAGGGGTACCAGTGCCAGCTGGTGTCTGGCACGCAGGAGCGCCCGATGGTGCCCAGTGCCTATTGTATGGTGATGCCTGGTAGGGGTGCCCACTGCTGCCTGTCACCCAGTGCTCTGCTGGGGCCTGGTGCCCAGTGGTACGAACCCATGCCATCATACTCCTGCAACATCAGGTTGCATTCAGCTAGTATCCAATAAACTCAATGGATCCTCAAAGACACAAATGGATAAATGTAGTTCAAAAATATTAGAGGTTAATGCTTTTGACACAGGTTAGTATCACTCTGCATACGTGACATAAGGTGCAGAGTTTTCCACTGCTGAGGTGTTTAAAATGTCTTCCTTCCATGTGAAATCCCTAAGGTATATAAGGATATGATGCTACATATCCCCTTTTAGCATTCTCTTCTTCAAGCTAAACATGGAAAGAGTACTTTAATTATCCTTGTTGCTCTTCTTAGAATCCACTTCAGTTTGACTGTATCTTTCCTAAACGAAGATGCCGTGAATTGGATGCTGTATTCCTGGTAATGTCTGGCCAATACAATGTAAAGTGGAACCTCCATTTGTCATGATTTGGCAGCAATGGTTCTACTAATGCAAGCTAAATTGTGTTAGCCTTCTTTGCAGCTGAATCACACTGCTGACTCATTCAACCTGTGATCCAGTGCAACTACAAGATCTCTCTCACAAGTTGAGTGGAGTTAAGCACTGACATTTCTTCCCTGCTCTATGTCCAAGGAGGTCCATTTCTAAATGCAGAAGAAAATAAGGAAAATTATCAGCATAGCTCACTATGGAAAAAGAAAACACAATGCAATTTAGGGCACACTCCACTGCATCTCTTGGGTTCAGCACCAATTTTTCAGGGAGAAGGTTCCAAGCTCAGTGCAGAATGAGTAGGGAAAGACCAGAAACTGGAGAGGACAGTCACTGTGGAAAATACATACTGAGAGAAACTAGCTGTCCTAACTTGATATAAGGTAGATTCTTAGGTCCCTATCGCTGAAAAATCCCTTAGATGCCCATCTAAAAATAGCCTAATTTGCATAAATTATAATTGCCGGACAAAAAATCCAGTTGGTCATCTAAGGGTTATGCTGTACAAGCCAGACACAAGAAAGCATTGAACCTTACAACTTCACCAGATACTAAAGGCATCCACTATTGATAAAGAATATAGTATTAATATTAGGCTTTGCATATCATTAACAGCCCAATCTTGTGCATGTTTATTCAGAATTAAACTCCACTACTTTCTCTTACACACTAGTATGTGAATATAGAATTTCAAGTGGCTCACAAGTTGAAACTTGACATTGTTTTGATGACAAGAACTTTACATCATGCCAATTTTGCTACCTACTGATGGAGCACTTTTCAGTCTTAAATAGCCATGAATACACCTTTGATTACCTTGACATATTTAACAATAACATTTGGTCACTTTTTATTATTAATACTAGCAAAACTTACCTGTATTGTGGGAATAAAATTTCAAGAATTTTTGTAACCTAACCCTCTGTGCAACACCCCCCCATGCAATGCACTCCCTTGCAATATATACCCCCTGCAGTGGTGGTCCCATAACCCCCCTGTGCACCATCTCCTCCATGCGCACCATCCCTCTGCCCAAGCACACTATCTCTCCCCATGCACACCATCCCCCATGTGAACCTCCCTCTCCCCACGGACTTTCGGGGGTCCATGGCATCAGGCACTAAATTGGCTGAATGTTGATCGGTCAGTCTTCAATGTTTAGCATAGGACAAAAATGCATTGCACTCCTTTTCATCTCTTAGGAGTTAAATTTCTAAAAATAGTTTCTTGGTAGGTGCTCATGCCACACAACAAACATCCTTCCCAAATTTCATGCTTCTAGGTCCAGGGTTTGGAGCAGGGCATTAATCAGTCAGGGATTCTTCCATGTAAAGTACAGGGAGGAAAATGTGTTGCACTCCTTTTCATTTGCTTCCGATTGGAATTTCCAAAAACCAGTTCTTAGTGGGTGCCTCCATCATGGAAGGAACATCCTCCCCAAATTTCACCCTTTTAGGTCCAGTGGTTTTTGCTGGGCATTGGTGAGTGAGTCAGTTAGTCACTTTCAGTTTTTTATATATAGATAAGATCTGGTTCTGGGGGGAGGCAATTCTGCTGTTGAGTTCTAAAAAGTTTCATTGCATTGCTTCTTAATCATAGGCAAGCACGTCACAGAGGAAGAAGACGTTGCTTGCAGAGAAGCATTCTACATTGAGTGTATATTGTATTGAAGACATTCAAGAATAAACAAAGTATTGCTAATGTGAAACATAAAGTCAGCTGTCAAATAGGTAGTCAACAGTGAAAAAGCTTGAATACAAGTAAAATTACTTTTGCCTCTCTAGGATGACAACATTCTTCAACATGGGATTCTCTCACTTAGAAGCAGCCAAGTTCTGTCACATAATGTTCAGATCATATTGGTTTTACAAATCAATAGTGTCAAAAATGCTTTCATGTTGGCCCACTGAAAGCAGCAAAAGAGTGATTGATCAGAACCAGTAATAAGGCATCTTAGTTTCATACAAAGCAAATCTGTGGAAATCAAATGCTTGATAGATTAATTCTGAAGTTTTCAGGCAATGCAATGAATGCACAAAGCTTGGGCGTGAGCTGCGTTACTATGATCCAGCTCTCCCCTTTCTACCCCCTCACCACACACACATAGTCATAGCACACAATCCCCCAAATCCAGAGTAACTACGGGAGCACATAAGAGACCCTATTGCACCACCTAGTGAAAACCTATGGGAAATCCATATTGGAATCCAGAGTAAGTTGTTCTTACACCGGAGCAAGGACTCACCGTAGTTACTCTGGATTTTGCCCATAGTAAATATCTGCATAGTGATGCAGTAATATCATGATGCATAGTGATGCATAGTAATATCGTGATGTTAAAATTTGGGCATAGGAAAAATACTGAAATCCATGGGTTTGAACAAAGCCCTGTTTTGTGCAAGTGCTGTTCCTTGTTATGCATGAGAATGGAGAGGGGCATAATTTTTAATGACTTCCCCCTTTTTCTTCAGTCTCCTGTCCACATATACCATCCTCTTTCATCTCCAAAAACCTCAGGAATAGGATTTCTGTGGATGTAGATAGGCCTTTTTGAAAAGGGTGCCCCTCTCCCACTTGTGCAAGCAAGGCAGGATTGGGATCTAATTCCATACTGGTAGTATCATGCAAAGACATGCACATTAAACATCTGAAGATATATATACTGTATTAGGAAGCCTCCAATAATTGTCTGCTTACTCCAGTTGGGTCACAATCCAAGCAGAAGAAGCAACTTGATGAGACCATAATATACATATGCTCCAGTTACACTGATTGCCAATTTGTTTCCAGGTCAGATTCAAAGTGCTGATCTGTGTCTTTAAAGTCTTTGGTTCCAAATCAAGCTACATAAAGGATTGTCTATTCTTTTATTTAAGCAAGTGATTCTCAAACTCTCCAGGAGTCTGAGTATACTTGGAAGTACTTGTAGGGGTGGGTACTTGGATTAGGGGGATGTCCAGATGGCACCCAGTGATCAGGGTGCCACAGGCAGCCAGCAGCATTTAAACATATCTGGAGGGTTCTGGAGACTCTGATCTGCAGGCAGAGCCCACACCTGATTTGCAGCTGGAGATCCAGAATGCAGTTTCCAGAATGAGAAGTGGGCTCCAACTGCAGATTTGAGCCCTCTGCAGCAAAGGGAGCTTTGCATAGGGGACTACGAGCCTACAAGTGTCTCTGGGAGGCTTTCCATAACTACACAGTCCCCCAAGTATGTTTAAATGCTGCTCGGTGCCCACAGCTTCGTGATCACTGTGGTGCTGTCGGGGCATTCCCCTTAAAGAAAAAGTGACTCTGAAAGGTTCCAATGGTGTTTCCAAACCCAACAGTTTGAATTGATTTAAGCCTTCCTGGCATCTGGTATCTGCCATCAAGGTCCTGCTTTGGCCTGCTACTTTCAGAAACACCTTAACTTGTATCTTAGAAGAGTCTTTTGAGTGATGTCTTATCATGGGATAAGCTAATTAATTTGAGTTGATAAAAAACTTATTGTGACTTCTTATCATTACACAACTCAATCACCAGTTGTGAGGACCACTTGTTAGCTGTTTTTAATGGAAAGAATTAAAAATCATTTTTGTTTAGCAAAGCTTTCTATTTTAATCATTTTTGTATGTTTGATTCCTGAATTGACTACTTTCACATTGTCTTAAAATGTTTTAACTATTAAATTTTTGTTGCATTTTATCAAGTTTCTTATTTGCAATAGCTATTGTGAGACAATTTACATTTTAGGAAATTCAGGATGATGATGATGAAGTTGAAAACAATGAGAAAACAACAATATAAATATATTCATTGAATAATTAAAGGACGGTTTAAAGTAGTGCTTCCCAATCTTTTAAACTCCATGATTCACTTGGTTGGCCTAATAGCTTCTACTTAGTTTGTTGGCTGCACCACACCCTATAACACCATGTAGCACTCAATAATGTTGCCTAGTGCCACTGTCATCACTAGCCCACAACTGACCAAAAATTGGGTTATAGTCTGAGAACCACTGGTTTAAAAATCTCACCATGGAAGGCCCATATAGTCTGCTTCTAAATAAATGAAATGGGAAAGTTGACATGTTCCTTTTGGAGAAATGCCACTGAAGAAAATAATTATCAGAAGCCACAAAATTGGATACTTATAAACAGTACCAAGCAATATGTTTTATTATATCCTATGTTGTATGACTGTTTTCTGGACCCAGGACACACTCTTGCATCTACTGGCAGTGAGATGCTGTGGAACCAAGTATACTTATGGACTACAGCTGCAAATGTCATAGGTTTTATTACATTTCTGACTGTTACCAAAGTACAATTATTGCTGACATTTGGAGTTTAGGGCTGAAATCTTGCAAAGGTCAGCCTGAACAGTGAAGTAATACACCCTGGGAACATCTCTTAAAAGCTGAAAGGGGACTCCTCCCGGCATAGATTGTGGCTTAGCTATACATTACTTAGCCAAATGCAGGACAAAAGTGATCAGATACCATCTGTGACAAATGCTGTAGTTATTGCATTATTCAAACAAATGATTTAAAATACACTTGCTGGAAGAGCTGCTGTGTCTTGGAAATCATTGTGAAATTAAGTTTTATGATGTGTTGTATTTTACAGTCAAATTTTAAATGCTTTTTATTTTAAATTTAAATAGCCTATTAAATACATTTGCTAGAGGAGATACATTTAAGCACACTCAAGCACTGAAGCATGCCCTGTGGAATTTCCCCCTGCATCAAAAAGACAGATACCGCTCTGCCACATATCCCAAACTGCTTCTGAAAGCTGTGTCATTTTTTCAAAAGGATTTTTAGGTAGAAGTGATGCTGTTTAAAGGAATAAAAATCCAAAGGGCACTGAAGGTGCACTTAACTACCCGTATATACTTGAGTATAAGCTGACCCAAGTATAAGCCGAGGCACCTAATTTTACAAAAAACTGGGAAAACTTAATTGACTCAAGTCTAGGGTGGGAAATGCAACAGGTACTGCTGTTTTAATGAGGAGAAAACAGCCAATGTGGTGAGCCATAAAGCTCCTATATGCAGGGTGATCAATCTGCTGACGTGGTGGTTGTTTTTTTAAAGAAGGAAGCAAAGCAGCCTTCCCGTCCTAAGCTGAGCTGCTTGTGCAGAAATCCACTTCTTTGCCCATCTTATGACAAGTATAGGCTGACCCGAGTATAAGCGTAGGAGGGCTTTTTCAGCATTAAAAAATGTGCTGAAAAACTAGGCTTATACTTGAGTATATAAGTATTTTATTTATTTTTAGAGTTTGTACCTTCACTTTCTTTAATCATCACTATATTAAATAAAACCTGATAACCAAAAAGTATGCCTATAAAAGTGGTCCTTATTAATGGTCAGCAGGCCTACAGTCAAACTTTATTTTGGCTGTAGCTCACTTGTAGAACACCCATGGAGAAGGACCCAGGTTCGATTTCTGGCATCTCTAGGTAGGATAGACAAAGAAAATTCCTGTGTCAACTACTGTTGGTAGTCTGGCTGAATGCAAAGTCATTGCAAACATGTTTTACTATATGTTCACAACACCTGGGAGCCAGCTCAGGGAGCCTGTGCCAGTGCAACAAAGAGGGCTGTGCCCTAAAAGCACAATCCTAATCAACATAGGTCGGCACTACTCACCCTTCTCCCTGTTCCCATGATTGTATGGACAGGCTGGCACATGTCTGTTCACTGTCCTAAGCCACCCAGGAGTGGTGGAGGAGTGCCTTAAGGCCAAGTTAGGACTTGTGTTTAGGATTGCACTATCAGGTGAGAAACTATGCCTTGAATCTGCCTGAGGGTCATATGGTGTAGCCCTGTTGGCTGAATCTAATCAGATTGTGTTTCTGGACAGGAGATGGATTGGGAATGCAATGCATACTGCCCTCAGTTCTGTAAGATAATAAATAATGCAGTAATAAATACTGCATTTGGGGTCAAAGGGGTGTAGCCCAGGGGTGTCCAAGCTTAACTTCAGAGCTCTTGGACCTTTAACAAGTGTGAAAAGAAGGTGCAGCTTCTCATCTCACAGTTTTATTTATTTATTTGATAAGCTGCACCTGCTGAAATTCCCTCTTCAACACACTTGTTAAAAGTCCAGTAGCCCTAAAATTAAAAGTTTGAACACTCACACCTCTAGCCTAATCTCACCCCAGCCAAATTTATCCCCTTAACCTTCCTTGATATAAGATCTTGGTTATATTGACATGAAATTGAACTTGAAGCATAAATTGACCTTCATGGGAGGCAACTCAAGTGATTTTAGGTAAACCAATACACTGAGAGGAAACTAATCCTCGGGGTATTTTTTTTACAAATGCCTGGCAACAGAGTTAGGCCCAACTGAGATACTATTATTTATTATTATTTATTTATGCAGTTTTTATTCTGCGTTTCTTCCCTGGATAAGAAAACCCAAGGTGGCTAACAACATTTAAAAACAATAGAACATAATTAAAACTGAATAAAAAAAGCAATAAATACAATTAAAACACAATTAATCCTTGTAAAGACATTAAAAACCCAAGTTAAAATCAGCAGCAGATAGCAATAAAATAATCATAGGGAGAAATCCTATGCCTGGCTTCTGAGTCTCAACTACTGCTTTTATTCCAGCTGAATGCCAAGTCATTGCAAATATTATGTTCAAGTCCCTTTATATTCAGTGGAGCCAGGAAAGTGTATTTAAGATTGCACCCTGAGTTAAACAATCTTAGTTAAGAACTGTCATAGGCCTGTCTAAATGAAACCATTTTAGGCCTCACTGGAAGGACAGTAACGAGGGAGCTTTCCTTAGATCGATGGGGAGGGAGTTCTACAAGGTGGGTGCCACCACCAAGAAAGCCCTGATTCTGGCTGCCACCCCTCTTACCGCTTTCAGTGGCTAAAGTTCTTTAAAGGGCAGAAAGCTGGTCTAGATGGTAGAGGTTGCCTTTTCAAGAACACAATAAGCTGTGAAACAAGATCTTGAAGATGCAGAGCTGAGCTGAGTGAGAGATAAGGAGCCAGACTGCACAGCGTGACCATATGTTATAACCCAAAAAGAGGACAGTGCCACCTAAAATATAGGACACCCAAGAAAAATGTAGGACATGACAGAATAAAAGCTAAAAATACATATACATTGCTTTCAGGTGGTTAATACACTGTATTACTAACACTAGATTACTTCTTATTAAATTTAAAACTGTTACATACAATTTATTACATACTGCCTGCTCGCAAGGAAAAGGAGGACAATGAAGATGTTTTTCCAAGACATAAGGCATGTCCTGGAAAAAGAGGACATATGGTCACCCTGAACTTGCAGCTATGTCTCAGTGTCCAGGCAAAAATGCAGCCAGGAAGATGACCAAGACAAAAAAGGATCCAACTAGCCTGTAGCGTCTTCTAGAAAACAGATTCTCTCTGTTTATTTTAAAACCCTTTGGGGGATTAGAGAAGCCTACCCACGTAAACTGTCTTCATTAGAGCCAAATAGAATGAGCAACATGGAAAGGTAGGGATGAATCATTGCTTTAGGCATGTGTTTTGGCAATATGCAGCAATGTTGGTGGGTTGGGGGTAGAAGGTAATCTTAGGCTGTTCTTAGCAGAACAGTAGAAATGTGGCAAGATTGGATGAATATCATGCATGCAGTGTGTTCCAAAGATGTTACCGGTCAGCACAAAATCGGTGGAAAAGCAAAAAATGTTAAAACATCCCACCTCTCAGAGCGCTAATGAACATCCACCATAGCTAGAAATGTCATTAAAATGTTTTTTGTTTTTGTTTTTTGTAGATTCTGTTCCCCACCTCCTCACCAAGGAGGAAAAGTGCAGAAAGCAGTACTATGTGTTTTTATTCTATTCTAAGGGTGCATTTTCATAAATTATATTGGCTTTAGAAGCATACTAAGCAAGTGATATAAGTGGCCAATTATCAGCAGATGCAGCCACAGTCATTACCATGCACCCCTTCCCATTCAGCCCATTTTTATTTTTTATTTTTTGCAGATTTGGTGTGTTGTCTCTGTGCTTTTTTAAAAATAAAACACACAAGAAAGAGTAGTTCAGAATGTCATGTGGTTTTATTTCTTTATACCTTAATTCTCCTTATAGAGGTTCATATCTCAAACCAAGGCACATTGGAAGTAATAGCTTCCAAGAAGATATGGAGGCACATTGGAAGTAGCGGCTTCCATGCAGATATGGAGCCCCTTAGCAACCATTATGGGCAGGTTTCAATTTATTGAAGTTATGCTGAACTAAAGGCAATATACTGGATGTGTCTTGCAGGCAGCACTGATCAGACCCAAATCTGCTTAGCTTTTCATCCAGGCAATGATCAGACCCAAACCTGTTTAGCTTCCCAGAAAGGTGCTACTTGACATGCTTTTAGACTGGACTCTTGATTACTTAGGGGACAAAAAAATTCTGCTCTTTGATGTATTATCTTGTGTCTTACTTACTTGTGCTGTAGACAGCTAAGTGCCCTACTTTCACTTAAAATGATCATGTACAGAAGTTATTTTCAACCTTTTTCATCTTATGGCACACTAAAGGCACTGAAATTGTCAAGGTACACTGTCTGTTGTTTTTACCATTGACAAGGCACACCAGACAGTTTAATTCCCCCAATTTTCCTATTAATGAATGTCAATCTCCAAATTTCCATGACACATTAAGGACTATCCGCAGGACACCAGTGTGCCACAGCACACTGGTCGAAAATCACTGGTGTACAGGAGAGTCACAAAAACATTAAGAGCTTCCTAAAACTATCAAATCAAAATACAATTTTCAGAATGTACCTTAAGAATCTATATTTTATATTTTTCTATATTTTTGGAAAAAGCAAAGTACTGGATACATACTAAATACAATATATTTTGGTTTGTTCAATTTAATTTCTGAGTGATAACATCTTTTGCTTTCAGAACTTTGCACATTCATCATATTTACCATGGAAGCGCTATCATAATCTGTACTTAAGAAAATACACCATTTTCACATACAACAAGTGAGGTAAGTTCAACTATATACGTTTATACTCTTACAAAACCTTTCCTGTTATTTTTCACTTTGTGGTAATGAACTTCAACTCTAAATGCCAAGAGAGAGGGGAGATTTACATTTAGATGTCAAGAACACTTGACTATCGAGTAATAATAGTCCTAAGAAATCAGATGTATGCTAAATTCTATGAAGCAAAATATAAAGTTAAACCCAGAATGCCAGAGCATCTCCAAAAATGAACCACTCTGTTGTTTTGGAGAAATGAGAACATACTTTAGGAAATCTCTGCCAACACAGAGAATGATTAATGCAAATAAGACAACAAAGAAAAAATGATGAGCAAACTGCAAAGCATGTCAATTCTTTTAATTAAAAAATTAAGTAGCATATATGATGCTAATGAGCCAATCATCTCAAGAGACCATTTTTACTATTCTCACCTGATTCCTATACCCTTAACAGCCCAAACTGAACTGTTCTATGCATGACACAACTACATATCTTATGAGAGTGAATACCGGTATTTTACTTCTTACATGCCCATAACTGTCTGTAGAATATGAGCTGATGCAGTTGGTTCTGAACTCAGCTGTTTGATATCCAAGACTTACCCATTAGAAGATGATCATTCTTGGTACTGACCACCAACAATTTTTCCCATACTATTAAACTTGTATACAGAATCACCATTATGTAATACTTCAAACATACCTGGAAGCAGTTCATAAATGCTATCGTCTATTGGGTCTGTGACAGTTTGTTTTGAGGGTGCCTCATTTTCCTCAACGTCGTCATAGTCTTCCTCCTCTGGAATAATTTCAGATGTCATATCTGTTAACAAGAACACAGAAAGAGCTTTACAAGAGATACTGATCCGACACACAAATTTTCTATACTACATTAGGAAATCTGTAGGAGAACAAACATCCAATATACTATTTTTTTTAAAAAAAATAAGCTAGCACATTATGTAGAGTGGGTAAATGTCACTGCACCACTAATATTTTTTTAAATGACAAAAAGCTTCACAGCAGCTTAATCACATGGTTACTTGGAAGAAAGTCTGATAATCCTAAGACATATTTCCAAATAAGTGTGTACATGATTGCCAATTTCATCATAACGCTTTCCAGAAAGTAAGCTGAAAAATAAGAAAAAGCAACAGATTCTGTGGCAAACAGAACTCTATTAAAGTGCTATAAAGCATGCATCACAATTATTTTACCAACCAGCTTACCCTGTAATACGAATCGAAGTCTCTGCACCCATTCCTCCGCTTCTTTGGGAGTCGCTGCTGTAAACTGTTCAGAAACTTGATTTTATTACTGGCCAGTTATGAAAAATAAATTAAAAATACAACCAGCACTGTAGCAGTAATGAAAAGAAAGTAGCATTCTTGTTACTTCCTTCAAGGCACAATTAGTTATTCTTTACATGTCTTCTGGTACTTTTCTTGCAAGGATGCTTCTTATAATGTACAGTTAATTTTGACAAATTTACGTAATTGAACCAGAGGATGATGGATTTGGAACTCTGATCAGCAGCTGGCAGCTGTGCAGAAAAAAAGGAGCTGCTTCTCTTCATCAATGTCAGGAGCAGGACTGATGAACAAAATTCGCCCTTGACAATTAGAAGACACCCATGAATTTCTTTAGACTGCTGGGTACAGTTTTCTTAAAAATGTTCTTGTCAGATTCCAACACAGTACCTGACAACTTAATTAACTGGCTTTCAACCGCAATCTCAGATATTTAAAACTTATTAAACTTACATCCCACATTGATGCCTAGCTGATAGATCCTGAATCGTACGGCTGATATGTGCAGTTACTTTGATTTTTTTCTCCCACTTCTCTAAGCAATACAATACATATTTAACATTTGGGGATTTAAAAATTCTATATGATTCAATTTTTTTTACAAATATAATTCATCCAAGGAATTGGGCAGACCAATTAGATAATAGATATTCAAATATAAGTAGACAGGTGGACCAATAGATTAAAAAGAAATGACATATTGGTTGTTCTTTTCCAAAGAAGATAGTATGAGAACTTAATCTGATTTTTAAAAAAAATCTATTATAAGCATGAATAGGGTAAGCAAATCAAGGGTGTTTTGTCTCCCTCTCTAAAACGTCAGGAGTTGTTTTATTGAAATGTTAATGTCTCCATAACTGGAACAGTAACAATTTTATCAATTTAATTTCAACACGACATAAAAAGTCCAACCTGATAGATGCGTTTATCAGGAGCAGCGATTTCAAAACAGCAATCTTTCTTTCCATCCTTCCGAAGGGTATTATTCATTTTGACGGTGTAGCCATCTATAGCAAATTCACCTTTCTGTTGTTTGTCTGTTGGAGATAAAAAGCAAAGATAGGACTTCATTTGCAACACTGAATGTGAATGGCCCAGCAGGTTATCATTTATTCAGATTTTGTTTTCCATTTCATGAATATTTGCAAGAACGGGTTACACACATGATTAGTTGAATGGTTTAGTTGATGCCGTGGGAGATAAAGCACACTTTTTAAAAGAAGGTGCAAAACAAAGTACATTTTTATGAAGCATGTCTACAGAATCCCACAGGGTGATGCTTACAGATGGTCTTATTTAGTGAGAAATGCATGCAATGACTCTTGTACCTGGGGAAAGCCAAGAACTGGAACCTGGAACTTGTAAGGCAAGTGTACCATAAATCAGTGTCTTTTCTGGTTCAGTAACAACTGGAAAAACCTGTCCAGTGAAGAAGAAGAACTTGCTGATCTCCCTGTTGCATGTGCCCCAGTACATCTCAATAAATAAACCTTAAATTTGAAGTTGCAACAATTGCAAATCTTCAGCCATTGTCCAATACAGTGGAGTGCACACTAAATATCAGCATGACAATTAACTGATCTGAGTTCTAGAGAAAATCTACACAACCCATGCATGCAGTTAAAGAATGGAAAGAAAATATGTTCACATGCATCAGTAATAAATCAGAATAACCCTACAATCCAGAGAAGCTATGGGAGCACGTAAGAGACATTTACGTCGACATAGTTACAGCATTACCTAGTGAAAACCTTTGGGAAATTCATATTGCATTCCAGGGTAAATTGTTCTTACGTCAGAGCAAGGACTCCCTGTAGTTACTCTGGATTGCGCCGATAATCAAATATTTGAATCCATGGTGTGCCCATGACCTGGATGCCCATGACCTGGATGACAGCATGGAGCTCAAGTTGACCCTCTCAAGGAAGTACCATTAGAACTCTTCCTCTTTTTTATTTGAAGGCAAGATTTTTTTCTTGTGTAACGTCCACAAATACCACATGCTTTGATTCAAAAAGTTTCTTGTTCTGAAGATTATGGGCATGTATTTGGAAAACCAGATAAAAGTTCCAATTTTGGTAAAACATACGATTTCTGCAAATGCTCAAATATCAGTGTCAGAATCAGTAAGGCAAAGTGAAGTAATTTATAAACACAAAAAAGATACCTATATGACTACTTTGCATAAAGTGCTTTGAACACACAAAGCTATTACATAGGGCATAACTGGGCAGAAAAAGGTAGCAAACACTCAGCAGGGCATCGGCATGAGGTATCCACAGAAATTAAGTCTCAAACAAGGAAAAATGAGAAAACTGAAATGAAATGGAGAAAATAATCTGATAAAACAATTAATCTAATGTACAAAAAGAAAATTGGGAATCCCTATACAGGCTTCCTTTTGTAATTCAAAAATTAAGGAGCATCCAACAAAATTCCAACACATAAATATTATTTAAAAGAAATTGTTTTTACCAGATGGAGGACATCTACTGCGTGAATTTACTATAATGGGATGATGCTAAGGCCAACTGCATAACTTAAGTTCAAGTAGAATTTTTAAAAGTCAGGCATGATAGGGTCATTATCACCAGTCTGGATGGCTAAAAGATACAAACATGTTTTTAGAGACCTAAAGCTTGGAACTTCTAAGAGAACAAATCATGTACAGGGACTCCAAACCCCAGCACAAGGTCTCCAAACTCTGGCCCAGGGGCCAGATGAGGTCCTCAGGGACCCTGATTCAGGCTCCCAATCAAGCCCCTGCCTTCCACTACAATCCAGCCCTTGCCCACTGGAGCCCTGGCCCCTGAAGGGGTTTGGGAAGGAGGGAAGTGTTACAGAGGAAGAAGAGGGTAGGGAGAGGGCTTTCCAGGGGCCGCCGGGAAGGGGGAGGGGCCTGGATCTGACAGTTATGTCTTTTGTTTACTCCCATCTGCCTATTGGGGCTGTTCTACGTTTACCCCAGGAAAGAGGAAATATTCCCCTTCCCCATGGTAATGCAACAGCAGCCTCAATCGTTGTGCTGGATTCAGTGCAGGCTGACCCATTCAGCCTGTTCCAGCCACAAGACAGTATTCTGATTCTATGATTTTAAGAGAATTATATGACACCACAAAAGCAATGTAGGCTTGGAAGCAGCATTGAACTCCTACAAATGTGTTTCATATAAAAATGGCCCCTAAGGAGCACAGTGGACAATTTTAAATTGCTTTTTAGTGAGGGAAATAGCTTAGCTTTGTCACAGAAGTTGAGATTCTGGATCCAATTATTTAAAAAACCTAATTGGGGGGGGGTCACATCACATTTTTACAATACAGTAAAACCTTGGATCAAAACAAAAAACAGTTCTAATAAGTTTTGACTTGATATACAAGTGATGTCTTGACAAACAAGTGAAAAAGTAGTCCCAGCCAGGATACTGCTTGTTTGGCGCTCTGCTAACACTTGCTGGGCCTCTCTTGAGAGATCGCCCGATGCATGTCTACTCTAAAGTAAACCTATTATAGTCAATGGGGCTCACTCCTGTGTAAAGGGGCAATGGAAAGGAGCCCGAGACCTAGCCTTACATGTCCAAATTAATCCCAATTATAATTAGTGGGGCTCACACCTGGTGACAGACTGCAGCCTGAAAGTTAAGTGCAGGTTAATTTGTTTCATTTTTCTTAATATTTTGTATTATTTTATATTATATTACAGTACTGTAATCATTTTTTATATGAATATTTTTTGGGTTGTACAGTGGTGGGCTCCAGCAGGTTCGCACCTACTCTATAGGTTGTTAATGAGAGGACATATAAAGTTTAAAAATAGCCATTTAAAAGTGGCTGCCAGATGGGCAGAGAACTGGTTGTTAATTTCTTTGAATCCCATCACTGGTTGTGGAAAGAACTGACTTGAGTTTCCATTATTTCGGATGGGAAAATTTGCTTGGATATATACGGGTTTTTATTACAAGCATGCTTCTGGAGAGAATTATGCTCGTAAACCAAGGTACCACTGAACAGCTTATGTTTGTAAAGTTGTGGTCAACTTTATTACCTATTTTTTGGTGTGGTTAAAGCTGATAATAAAGGTAATTATCTTAAACTTGCAGCCAAAGTAAATTCCCTTACTCCGTAAATTCCCTTACTCTGTATCTTGTAGCATTTGTTACTCTGTATCCTACAGGACAATTTTGCAGTCTGGAAACCTTCTCAAGGTATGGGATGTATAAGAGATGCTTTGCAAAATAATGCCTCAGTAGAAGCAGTGTTGCTGAAAGGGTGTAACGTATGATAACCAAACTCTCCCAATGTCTCAGGAAGGCCTCCCCCTCTCCTCATGGCATTTGTTGCCTTTTGAGGCCTCCTTCTGCTTCTCCCTCCCAAAGCCTCAGCAAATGTGAAAGGGTGCTGCTGAGGGAGCTATAGTAATATGAGATGTGGATCAAGTTAAAGAGCTTTCACAGGCTGTATCTGGCCTGTGAATTTTTTGTTTGACACCCTTAGCCTAGATACTCTGAAACGTTCCAAAACAAATTTCTCAACCTGATGGTTCTTCCTGGCCAAGGTCCTTCAAAAAACATTTCAAAGGCAGCAACTGTATTCCTGCTGCTTACGTCACTGTGTAAGGTCAGTCCAGGAGCTCCACTCCCTGCCAACTATACTCTTGCTACCAGTACATATAGACAGTAGGATTACAAAGTACACCAAATCACTCAAATTAAAACCATCTGAATACATCTTGAATTGTTTGCAGGTCCAACTATGACTAACATTGCTTTTTGGGGCTGAATGGAGAACATCCAAACAGTGCAATGAACTGAAATAAAAGCCATTGTGTTTCATTGCACTGCACTGAATTGCCCTTGCTTCCTGCACCTACTTACTTTTATAGTGGCACCTTCACGTAACAAAGGCCTCACAAAGTATTCCACGTAACAAGTATTCCACGTAACAAACAAAAATTCTGCTTCATGTAACAAACACACTGGTTGGCAGTTGGGGCAGACGCACTGGCCGGCAGCTCTTTTAAAAAATGACAGGGCTGCCTAGCACACCTGCCCATAGCAAAACAGAAAACACTTGCACACTGTTCCTCCTGTGGCTGGGTTATTGCTGGGCAAAGGGAAAGAACAGCAGCGGAGAAGAGGGAAGCAGCTCAGGGCTAGCTGCTACAAGAATTGCTCTCTTACAATATTATACCTTTTATTAATTTAATTGTATAAATGTGTTGTCAAAGTCTCTCATTTCCCTTCCCCCTCTCTCACTTCTAAAAAGCAACCTTTATGGCTTACAACCAACTATCCCTATAATCCTTTCTCCTTTGTTAACTACTCTGCATTCTGGCTTAACTACATCCTGCCATTTATATGCTAATGTGAAAGTCAGTCGAAAGAGTGGTCATCCACTATTCTCCATTGCTAAAGCACATGGTCTTTCCCCATTCTCTCCCTTTCCAAAATCTTGACCACACCCAGTTGGGTGTGTTTTTCTCTGTTTTGGTCCAGATTGGGTGATGGTCTCCAAGTGATGGTCTTCCAGCCTTCCCCTTCCTGTAAGGTAAACAGTCCCTCCCCAGGCCTGCCCTTTTCCTAGGTAACCACACCCAGGACCTAAGGTATAAAAAACCCTGTATCCTATTCTCTTCCACCTGGATCCTCTCTCTCTTCCTCTTGGATCCTGGCATGGCCTGAAGAAGGTAGATATTGCTTCCTCCATTTTCCTTTCCTAGCTCCCTCTCTTCCCCTTTCCTTTGCTTCCCCCTTCTCCTTGGTACACATTATGCAAAGAATAGGTACACCTCATTCTCATACTATTGAATGTATGTAATGTTACTTTATGTAATGCTTTATGACAATAAAGTCCGTTTCTTTGTGATAAGTTTTTCTCAGAGGTTCTTTTTTCTAATAAGGGTATCCCCTCTGCATGATGCTGTTCTGAGTCCTGCCCAGGTTCTGCATTTAACCAAAGAGAAGCACAAGCTAATTCCCCTATTTTTAGTGCTCTCTTGGTAACATAGCCAGAAGGGAGCAGGGGAGAGAGAGGCTCAGGATGAAGAGAAGGAGAAAGTGGGGAGACACTTTGAAAGTGTCTTTGACCACAGAAGAAAGTGTCTTGAATTGCAGCCTCCTAACCATGTCTACCCAGAAGTAAGTTACATTGTGTTAAATGGGGCTTACTCCCAGGAACTGTCTTTAGGACTGCAGCCTAAGTAGACTTTATAGGATTGTGCACATTGAATGCAATTCCAGTGTTTTGTCATTTTTACATCCAGTTAATATTTTTATATGAATATTTTTGGGGTTGTTGAACCAATTGTCTGAGTTCCCATTATTTCCTATGGGAAAATCCGCTTCTCGTAACAAACATGCCTCCGGAACAAATTAAATTTGTTATGTGAGGCGTCACTATACTGTGAAATATAACATTTACTAAAGCAAAGGAGTATAAATACTTCATACCTACTCTTTTGTTTCCTTCTCTGCCCCTTCCTTCCTACCAAATCATTGTACAGTGGTACCTTGGTTAACAAGTCACTTGCTTAGCAAAAATTTTGGTTAAATAGCAAATTTTGGTTAATGACCAAAAACTACAAGCACTTCCAAGAAAATACCTAAACTGAATCATCTTCCTCTCCTGCAGGGTCACTCTCCAGGACCTCCCTGCTCCTGGAGAGGCTAGGTAGCCAGGGAGCTTGCAGGTGTGTGGCTCGTGGGATAGCAGCCTGAGCCAGATGTGTGTGTAGGATCTGTGTGTGGCAGTGTGGAAGGTGTGTGGTGGTGTTTTTGTGTGTGTGATCTATGTGTGGCAGTGTGGAAGGTGTGCCTTATCAGCGTGACAATGCTGCTCTACACCAGCAGCAGGGAAATCTTAAAGTTGCATGAAAAGACAAAATATTCCATTAAGCCAATGAATAGCAATGACTCCATTAGTGATAGTGAAAGTCATCATCCCTCCTCTCTCTTGTCTCCCTCATACCAGCAGTGAAGGTTTTCAAAAGTACAGTACAGTTCAGTATTGTACAGTACTGTATAAATAGCTCTATCACAAACAGAGCTTGCATAAAAGAGTCACATGCATGGCACACTCCATCTTTCATTAGCCTTGATCACGGTTTAAAAATGCAGACACAGTTCTTATTCTTTAAAAGTGAGAAAAGGAGAATTACTGCAAAATTGCAGCTGCACATATCACAAGAAACCAATAGCAATACAACCTGGAGCACAGCCCAGTGCTAATGTTGTGACCGCTGCAGCTCCTGAGGTGTTGAAAATAAAAAGCTCCTTACTGTGCTTCTTGCACGACTGTCAAAACCCAGAAGGGAGAGATTTCTGGTGTTATTTTAAAAAATGATGTGTGCTGCCTCTAAATAAAACCAGAAATCCTGAACATCTGGCTTTTAATAAACTGTACAAGAGGAGCAAAGGGGGAGATGAACTGCTTCTCACAGGTGAGTAGATAGATCACTCCTGTGTTATGTAGCAGTAAGACTTGAGGGGGACAGCAGCGGGAGATATTAAGTGCACCCAAAATCCATTGCCCCAGATCCCTCACAACTGATGCAATCTATCTCATGTTTGGGCCAACAGTGTTAGAACCTCATGTCATATGAGAAAACTGTATGGTTGTTTGGAGGTAACTGTTATGTACTATAATATCAAGTCATTCATCAGTAGACGTCGCTGTTTCAGAAGTGTGTACATGCTAGGGATACCAGCATATTCCAGGACTGCACCATTTGAAACTTTGTCATGCCAAGTGATGCCAAGAATACGTCGGAGACAGCGCATATGAAATGTGTTAGCTTTCTCTCCTGCCATGCATGAAGGGGCCAAGTCTCACTGTACAATGTGTGCTCAGGATACAGGCTCTATTGACCTGGATCTTTGTAAGTTCTGTCAGCTTCTTATTAAGCCATACTCTCTTTGTAAGTCTAGAAAACGTGGTAGCCACTTTACCAATATGTTTATTCAGCTTGGTATCTAAAGAGAGAGTGTCGGAGATAGTTGAGCTGAGGTACATAAAGTCATGGACAACCTCCAGTACATGTTCAGAGACTGTTATACAAGGGGGTGAATCCACATCCTGCCCCATGACTTGTTTTCTTCAAGCTGATTGTTAGTCCAAACTCTTGGCAGGCCTTGCTGAAATGGTCCATAAGTTGTTGAAGGTCTTCGGCAGAGTGAGCAGTAACAGCAGCGTCATCAGCGAAGAGGAAATCCCACAAACATTTCAGCTGGACTTTGGACTTTGCTCTCAGTCATATCCAATCATATGCTTTGGTAAAAGATGGCTTAAGTTTTACAAAGTGTCTCAAAGGTGTTTTCCATAAGTTTCATAGTTTCTCAGTGAAGATTTGAATTCAGACTTCTGACATCCAAATTCAGCATATAAATAAAGCACATAGTAGACCCTTTTTCAGTGTTACTAGAGAATCTGCATATTGCAGATCAAAAGTCCAAAAGACAACTTCAGCTTTTTTCCCATGTGGTGATGGGGTCTGCTATTCTGGACAGGAGTCATCCAATCCATGTTTTGATGCAACACTGAGGAAACTGGCTAGCCTGTTGCAGGAGTCTGTCACTTGGGATCAAAAGTCATTCCATATTCACCATCTGAAACTTTCACTGTAGACTAGAAAAATGGCAATTTGTATGAGAAAAGTCTGAAAAAAGTCTTCCATCTTGCACCATGGCTCACTTGCTTGAATCATGTGGACTGCATTGTCCATGTACCACTACACAATGCTGGCTGGGCCCAAATTATCAAAGAAAGAAAAATAAACCTATAGGTCAAGTCTGCATTTCATAAGCTTTCCTTGGAGGGCTAGCCATGTTGTTTTTAACAAATTTCCTTATCTTTACCTATTCAACTATTGTTTTCCAAATCTGTAATGCTCTACTTAGATAGCATTTCTGCTTGGAGCACTAAGACATTCCTAAAAACATCCTCTAGCTAAGGGATGTTTGCAAAGCAACATAGTCAGCATTTCCTGGATGAGGCTTTATGTGCAAGACACACATAGGATGCAAGCAGAGTAAAAAAAAAAAGAGGGTGATCTTTACTATTACAGTAATTGATTTTTAGCTGACATTTCCAACAAATTATGTTTTTCATAGATTAGTAATTGCTGTTTCCCTCTCTCCCTGTTCATATGCACTCCTGAATGTGACTTTTTACCCAGCGCCATACTAAAATAATTAACAGAACTTGCAGTCATAAATATACACAACATGAGAACCACTATGGCAAACTCCACCCACCCCACTGAGTGCACTGGATACCACTGTTACCACTGGTATTGATGGCTCAGGGGTCAGCCTGGCTGGGTCCTCTGAGGAGCATGAACCTTTAGCCAATATCCAATTTGGTCAACCTCTGATATAATTTCTGGGTTAATATTCTGTCCTATGTGTGAATTCTTCTCATTTGACCTTAATAAATGAAATAGTCAAAATAAGGGATAAAGTTTAAGTTAGAAATTTTTTTAACCACTTTACTAATGATAAAAAGTAGTTTATACTCTTTTATTGTTAAGGTTATAGTAGTTGTTTCTATTGTTGCATGTGTGCTGCTGTTGCGAATAGTTTATTGTAGACTTGGAAATACCCTAACATAGGGATATTCTTATGGATGGTCCCTTTTCTCAGTCAGGTTTTCTTGGCAAGATATATGTCAAATGTCCATTTATGAAGGGCTGAATCCAAAGAAAGTGAATCCTTCCTAAGCATAACTGAAATAAATTGAACTGAAATAAATTGAATAACTATAAGTCACTATTATTCAATCTTGGGATTGTGTAGCTTCAGTGGTGGAATTGAGAAAATGTATAGGAATTAAAAATATTGAACAACACAGATCAGGATCACCACCAGATAATGGGGGAATATTGTAATCCTTCAGGTACCAGAAAGATTTTGTACCTGTCCTGTTTAGGTTCTTGGCAATTGTGCTAAAATAGCTTTCACTTTCGGCAGGCTTCATAGTACGAGCCTCGTAACATTTTCTGCTCTCTATAATATGAATATGTGGTCACACTGAACAGTGCTGAGAGGACGTAATGCAGAGGGGAGTGGGTGGAGACAGGACAAAATGGATGGACAGAATCCCAGGAGGGGGCAGGATTGTCAGTGGGTCCTGTCTTACACTTTTTATTTATTTATTGAGGTCATAGCATGCGAAAGCTTGGCCACTGCTGTAAGCAATGTTTCCTCTAATTTTCCAACAGAGTGCCTTTGAGCGGTATGGTTTCTGAGCAGGGGCAGCTGTGGCAGTGATTACATCATCATCACTGAACTCCATAATGCCAAGAGGGAAACTTGCAGGGCTTCCATTAGAGCTGTACAACTGTGTAATTTACAGGAAGTCTGCATGTAAGTAGAGCAGTGATATCATATTTATGTACAATTCTATTATTTGAACACTTGTTAGAGTTTTATAAATTCGGTCAATACTCCCACAGGTAAGCATGAACAGAAGTGCAGACTTATTGGATCTTGAAATTCAACATTGCCATTAGTTCCATTTAGAACTGAATGATAAAAAACAGGGACAAAACAAACCATTTTTGGAACTGGAATGGGAAGAAGAGGAAAGAATGAATATTAAAGGGAACTCTGATAATGCTAAGTTAACCTTTGAAAACTGATTAAAATTCAGAAAAAAAGTGTTCTTGAGGAAATTCTTTTCTGAAGTTCTTGAGAAAACAACAGATAAGACAACTTGTAGCAGAGACAGCTTATTTATTTACACCATCTGGAAACAGAATGCATCACTTGCAGAGCCAGGAGGAAAAACCTGAACAAAACAAGAACACTGTACACAAATTCCTTATGCATAAAAACAACAAAATGATTCTCAAAGTCTGCAAACAACTGCTATACTCATTCTCCAGATTTTAAGATTAACATGATAATACCTTTCTCGCTTCCATAGTAGTAGAAGACTGATCGACTAAGAGCACACCAACGTTTTTGCCATTCAAAGCCAAGAAAGCTGTGATCTGCAATGAACACAATTCAGATTACACTAGTTTTCCAAAATGTACAGTTCAAAGGTACTCCAAATTAGGATATGGTAGACGACCAAGTTATAAAATTCCCCTTTGAGAATGATTTGGATACCCATTTCTGTATCTTCCATGACGAACCCCATGTTTAAATTGGGAAAGATTCCTGCTGGTTGTTAACCACACACATAGCATGTAATTCAAGGGTGTCAAACCCCTTTCATATAGTGGGGCTGGATAGTATTCGTGGTGCCTACTGAGGGCCAGAAGAGACCAGATTAATCAGGAGATTATTTCTGGCCAATAAATGATTGCCAGAAATAGATCTGGCCTACATTAGATCCTACATTACAGAAATAAGCATTTTTGTTCATGCATAGAAACTCGCTAGCTGCAAATGAAAGGATTGTGCAAATCTTGTTCATATTTTCAAAATATGGGAGAACTGATTTATCATGAGGGTTCAATATAGAACTTTCATATTAATGTGTCATTTTAAGGCAGGGGTGTCCAAACTTTTTGGCAGGTGGACCACATCAATTCTCTGACACTGTGATGGGGGTTGGAAGAAAAAAAATTATTTAAATTCCAAATTTACATAAATGAATATATTAGAGATGGAACTAATGAATGAATTCAGATCAGTTCATAAACACTTTCTAGCGCAGAAAAGGAGTAACCCTCAAACCAGTTCATAAGCCCACAGAATACCCTCTATATCAGGCTTGTCCAACATGAGGCTCGAGGGCCACATTTGGCTTAGAAAGCCCATAGATGTGGCCCTTGTGGCCCCTTGTTGGACAAGCTTGCTCGATATGGTCAGGAAGCAGAGCATTCCTCACTTCCAGAGGATTACAGGGCTTGCATAAAGGCTGAATGGAGGCTGGCCTTCTGGAACAACGTTTGGACACTTGTGTTCTAAAGCAATAGCCTTGGGAGTTTAGAAAACACTGATACCCCAAAATCCACATTACCCTCATGGGAGACAAAAAAAGCATATTTATAAGATAGAATCTTGCCACCATTGATGGCTTGATACTTTTTTTCTTTTCAGTTATCTTCAGTGGAACATGCTCTTCTCATAGTTTCATCCTTCATTAGAGCATGATTCCATTCTTTACAATACTGTCCACAAGGGAATGTTTTCCCAATTGTGATAGAGAAAAGTGTTGTAATGTGCATCTAAAAAAGGGAGACAATAAACATTTTAAAAGTGTAGTTTATTGTTCATCACTGGAACAATCCAAGCCAATTTACCTTTCCTGCGTTTTTCCAGGTACCCAGATTTTAAAACAAATTCAAGGTCTTGTGCTGCAACAGGGGGGAATTGATTTCCTGAAAGAAAAGTAAACACACAATAAGCTCCTGTTTTTCTAAAGCTTTGTCAAATAATGACCTAAGAGAAAAGGTACAACCATTTGCAATTATATTACTTATTCAGTGCTTCTTAAAAAGGGGATCAGTGCTTCATTTCAGGAGGGTCCTTAAAAGCAGGGCGCTGCCATCATGGAATCTGGCACTATGTGCCACCATCTTGGAATGGGTGTGCAGGCTGCCTTTCCTGGGAGTAAGGCTAATTAAACACAATGGGACCTACTTCTGAGTAGATATGGACAGGCTCTAGGATCACAGTGATGTCACTTCTTGAATGTCACTTGAGGTCATGACATCAGATGAAGGGATCCCCAGACAGATTGTCATTCTCAGAAAGAAGACTGGACTGAATTGTTCATGAACCACTGACTTGTGGCCAGTATGTCTGAACATATAATTACTTTTAAAGTACTAAATTGGTTAGACAGATACCAACACAATATTTAATTTTATATTGCTTTCTTGGGGTTAGTATTCTTTTGCTGGTGTGTACACATGTGAAATACATTTTGGCTAGTTGCTCAGGAGAACATGGAAGATTCAATAAGAAAGAAATAAGCTCTGCTTTTAGGGTTAGATGATTGTGAATTGTTAAAAGTGTATACAGAACATAGTTTTCAGCTGAACGCTCTCATCAACAGCTAGATTATCAAAATAATTTCATAAATAGTATGAATCTCACTTGATGAAAATGAAAGTAACTTTTAAAGATAGCTTTGCAACATACTGTACTAATTAAACCTGCTCATTGGAGTGCATTTATGCATATGTGCTAAGCACATTCTACAATTTTAGGTGTATGTTTACTGAAAAATAAGGCCTACTCATTTCAATGGGACTTATTTCCAGCAGTGCTACTCTAACTATGGTGTCACGATCCCCACCCAGTTCTTGTAAAGCCAATCCCTTTAAGGGGTAGGGGAAGGGGAAAGCAATTTTGCCATGTACCAGAACAGCTGCCAGAGTCTTAAGTGTGTTAGGAGCCACCCAGAGTATTTGCTGGGCTCCCCAAGACTGGAAGAGTAAAAGTGTGATCATGACAAAAACTGGAAGTTAAATCAGAAGCAAGAGCAACATGGGCATGTCCAAACTTAAAACTGATGCCACATCTTTCATGTGTCTAGACAATTATCTACAATTGGTGGAGCATTTCAAATTCTGATAAAATATAGAATTCAATTTAGCTGACATATACTTTGCTGGAGAGGGAGAGAGGACGAACAAAATCTTTTAACATTGTATTCTAGCAGAACTAGAACTAATGGGTACAAACTGCAAGAAAGGAGATTCCGGTTGGATATCTGGAAAAAATTCCTAATGGTGAGGGTGGTTCAGCAGTGGAACAGATTGCCAAGAGGGTTGGTGGACTCTCCCTCACTGGGGATCTTCAAGCAGAGGCTTGACAAGTACCTGTCGGGGGTGCTCTAGGAGATTTTCTGCTGCAGGCTGCAGGGGTTGGACTAGATAACCTACTAGGCCCCTTCCAACTCTATGATTCTATGATTTACAGCATAATCCTTTGATTGTACTGGACCTGTGAAAGTCTCTTTTGCTGGCCTGGGACAGTCACAAACGTGTCTTGGAGCACTTCTTCACCATCCTGAATCCAGCCTTCACAGTGGCATAACTCAGGATCGCTGTGTTGGCCAAGCTTGGCCAATGCAGAGGTCTGGGGTGGAGAGTGGGGCGGGGGGGAGGGGTCCCAGGATAGGAGAGGATGGGCAAAGACCAGGGTGTGTGGGAAGCAGGAGGCAGTGCTGGTACCCAGCAATATGCCAGATCCTAACCCTGGTCATTGGCCAGCACAGAACAGCATGCATCACCTCCAGAGGGTATACAATGAGTATACCCTTTGGGACTGCTGCAGCCCTACCATGGAATGGAATTGTTTCTCTTTGTCCTGCAGCAGCAGTCCGAAAGCAGTGCCAGATGCAGTACAGATATATCAGCCTGCCTAGTCCTGCCGTTATTGTGCTGCCTGTATAATAACGTTCGAACTACAAAGAGTGTCGGGCTAATTTGCCCGAGAATGGTGGGATATAATTTTTTAAATAAATAAAATAAAAATAACAGTTTTCTGAATTCTGAATTTCATTATCTTTAGGGGTTCCATTAAGAACCCACGCAGAGACTGAAAACTGTGTTAAATAACAGAAAAGAATTTAAAAACACTTCCTTTTATACAACAAAATCCATTTCTTACTATTGTAGCAATAGTATTCTATGACAAAGCACCAAGGCAAGGCCTTCCGCCCTAACTTTGCCTGAAAGAATACAAACTGGAAAATAAATTTCCTGCTAGTGCTGTACAAGACATATTCTTTCAGGCCCAGGTCAACCCAGGGGAGAGTTCTTGCCTTGGTGCAAACTCAAATGGGACTGTTTTAAGTCTTGAAGACTTCTTGATTGCTACTTTGCCATGCCACTATGGTTAAGAAAAGAGTTTCTTGGTGTGTAAAGAATTTTTTAAAAAAATTTATCTGCAGAAGCTGAACTGAACTGAACCAAATGTATGGGCATTGAAGCCACAGATGAGAAGGGTAGACCTGTAGCAAAATTCTACAATTTACGTAATTGACAAATCAATTCATCACCTAAGATGTATCTAACTAGGTGAAAACAGGTATTAGAAACCTCAGAATATTTCTTACATCAGCAGTCACCAAACTGTGAGTTTGGAACCCACCAACGGATTGTGACCCAATTTTCACTGGGCCATGAAACTGACATGGCAGATTAGACTATGGGCGCAATCCACAGTAACTATGGGGAGTCCTTGCTCCGGTGTAAGAACAATTTGCTCTGGATTGCAATATGAATTTCCCATAGGTTTTCACTAGGTGGTGCAGTAACTATGGGTGCACGTAATGTTTCTTATGTGCTCCCGAAGTTACTCTGGATTGTAGGGTAAGTGCGCAAAGGATTATACAGTTACTACTGAAAGACAGCCCTGCTGCCAGTCTCATTCATAGCAATACCTTATAGCATTAATAAATTAGAGAGCAGCCTAGAGTCTCTAAAAAGTTTGGGAACTACTTTACCTTACATCACTACATTAGCTTAAATTTTACATTGTAATACATAGACACTAGAAATTGTTCTTTATATCTTTGTTCTTTGTGTTCTAAATTAGCTCTCACACATCAGCTATTGATGGACACACCTGTCATATGTCATCAGTTTCTACCTCTAAGGTATTCTAGTAGCCAATAGAATGGAAGCTAAGTGTTGACAATACACATTCCTTTTTATTTTTTTAACCTTTACATTAGTTGGGTGGTTGCTACACTTGAACAAATAATACTGCAAATAATTAAACAGTAATTAATTTCTCTCCTTTGTCCCCATATGCTCTTTTTCCTACTTCTCTGTAGTTAACAGAGGCTTTGCACCAATTTCAGATGGAGCGCAACTGTAAAGTAGGCAATTACCCAACTGTCAGCAAATTACAATGATCACCAAGAGCTCTTGGCATCAAGGCTCGGGTCAGCATTGGGCAACATGAATCATCATTTGCCAGCATGACACCATAGGCAATCATGTCATTCACAGCAGCATCTGCAGGCCTTTTGATTATGGGAGAGAAAATATATCATTAGCATAGAAAAGACTGAGGAGTCAAGAGAGCCAGTAAGCAGAGGCATCACTAGTGCTTGCATTACATGGTAAAAGTGCTCATTAAGTCACCCCCTGATGGACCTCCTCCTGTACCAGACCATACAGTATCATATACGAAGCATACATTCAGTGGCATCACTAAGGTTGGTGAAATCCCTTAACATTATTTAAAATATAACAGTATAGGTTCACCCAAGAACCTGTAAGCAACATAAAATTAGTGGCAAACTTGATGACACTAACATAAATAAGAGTTCTAGTATTAGCTCTAATACATGGAAAGGATAGCTGACTCCTAACAACCCCTCATTGTTTCTCTGAACAATCACCACTCAATCCTGTGCATATGTAAAAATATAAGAAGAGCCTCCACAGAATCAGGCCAAAGGCCCATCTAGTCCGGCTTCCTGTATCACACAGTGGCCCACCAGATGCCTCAGGGAGCAAACAAGACAACAAGGTGGATCCAGCTCTCCCTTGCACTTGGCATTTTGAAGTTGCCTACATCTATATGCACAACATACACATCATGGCTTGTAACCTGTGATGGTCTTTTCTTCTAGGAATTTAGCATGGACATTAAACATGCAAAATAAATTAATAAAACATGCAATAAAAATTAATAATAAAATTCATGGTGTTCAAGGGCAGATTGTATTCTACACAGTACTGCATCTTAATCAGACCAGAATTCACACCCCAGTATTAATCTTTATGGCTTAGCAACTACTCATAGACCTTCCTATACCCATCAATCACAACTCTGTTTTGGCCTTCCTCTATAATGTCTTATCTATCCTGCTACCCTTCTCCTACTGTCACTGGTACCAAACAATTCCATGACAATGACAGCAATTTTTATCAGCTACGCCTACAACAGACAGTTGGATAGACTGTTCCTAATCATGGGCTTTCTCAAATGTGTCTGTAGAATACAATTTAAACTTTTGTTTCTTGGGATATTTTATTCAAATATTGATGGCTCAAGCATGCAGATTTGATTTCTATAACAAAAAGGGTATGCTTCATAATACTTTTATCAGAGGAGGAAAATAATTAAAAATTCAAAACATTGTACATCAAAGATCCAGACATCTCAAGTGTCTTTAGGACTTAAAGTCTTTTAATAGCAATTTTCTCTTTCCATATTACAAAATACTTTTGAACCCCTTGTTTCAAAAGCAGCTTACTGCGCAGCTAGAAATGTAACCATTCAAGGAATAAAAGTCTAGAACTTTGTTCAGCATGTGGAAATTAGAAGTGTAGTTCTGCCAACCTTGGCCCCCCTCATAGCAAATTCCAATCAATTCTGGAAAGATACAGAAGGTGGAAGTCATCTACTGCCCAGAATCCTGCACAACACATGTAATTTGTTGCAGCCATATGTCCATGTCATCTGCATCAACCAAAGAACTGCAACAAGCAGGCAGCAGTTCTGATTTGATCATAGGTGGTTCTGAGACGGGAGAAAGAGGGCCCAAACACCCCTAGACAAATAACTCTCCACCCCCACCTCATTGCTAGAGACCAGGGAACCTTGAAAAATGTATGTTCAAATATTACAGAGTGTTTTCCTTGATCATTATCAATAAACGAGAGACAAAAGTATTATGTACATAAAGATCAGTTCCCAAAGAATTCACAATTTCCTTTAGGATGGAAGCATTAATATTAACCCCATTACAGTGATATGAGATACAAAGTTGGGGAGGTTCCTAGTTCACTGGTAGAACACATGCTCAGCAATGCAACAGATTCTTGTTTCAATTCCTGGGGTCTCCAGGTAATCATCAAATGGAGCATTAGACCTTAGAAAGCTACTGCCAGACAGTATTGACAAAAATCAAGCTAGATCAGTGGTTTTCAATGTTCTGAGGACCACAGCCCAGTTCAGAGGAAAAAATATTCCCACAGTCCGGGAGGATGCACATGTGCAGTTCCATCTGGAACTGCATATATGCATCAGTGCAGCTGGGCTGCCCTGCGCAGTTTTCCCTGCAGCCAGGTAGAGCCAGCCTGGCAGCCGGGCTGCGCTTGCACAGTTCACTCCAGCTGTGAGGCAAGCCAACCAGACACAGCATGGCTTGCCTCGCAGCCAGGGCAAACTGCACAGACGCCGCCCAGCTGCTAGGCTGCGCCTGCACAGTTCTTCCCGGCTGCAGGGAGAAATATGCAGGCACAGCCTGGCAGCCAGGCTGTGCTTGCAGCCTGCCTTGCCTCGCAGCCTGGCTCACCTCGCAGCCAGGGCAAACTGCACAGGTGCAGCCCAGCTGTTAAGCTGTGCCTGCATAGTCTGCCCCATAGGCAGCACAATCTGTGCAAGTGCAGCCTGGCAGTGGTTGCACAGTTGGGCCAAGCAAGGGCTGAGAGCCGCCGGGGCTCCTGCCTCCAGTCTGGGAACCTGTGCCGGCATGTTACAGAGACTTGAAACCAAAGTTACAGAGACTTGAAACCAACACAAAAAAGATGTGTTCATAGATCCTGCAGAATCATTGATGGGTCAGAGAGAACGGCTTTAATAATGCTCAGGCAGACTCATTTGGATGAAGGGGTTAAAATAAGGGTTTCATTCTTTATCCTCCACTGTCTTTGCAGAAAAAAACACTAATTTGTTCTGTAATTGTTCTTACTAATTTGGAGCAAAGTAACTCCAGTGACACCTCATCACTGATGAACACTGAAATTAAGAAATGCAAAAAAATTTACTTTCTCATTTAAAAAAAAAAGACAGCATACCCTTGGGAAGGCTGAGATGCATTTTTGCTCAATACACCCAAAAGTCTGGCTTAACTATTGATGTTATTTATAATTATAGCATCAACAAGCCCAGTTTAAAAACTCAATGCAAATGCTGAATTACCATAAAACGTGTAATGTGTGAGAGACAGAGGCTGATTATTCCATAGGGTAACAGATGGAACTCTTCAACATAACACAAACTGCTCTCAAGATACCTCTGATCTGGGACCAGATTTTTGGCTTGGGAAGCTACTGAAAGGAAACATATGTACGAACTAACAGCTCACCGCTGAGAATAAATGATAGCATTACCAGTTGCACAGAAATATTTTCTCCATATAGTGAAATGGAAAAGAACACATAACAAATGCATATCCAAATTGGCAGCTTCTGAATTTCAGCACTGTTACAGACATTAAAAAAAATCACACACGGTAATTTTAAAATACATAGACTTATATAAGTTTAGAAACAATAAAAAACCTCATACAGGACTGGAAACTGAGGCTGCTGCAATCCTATACATGTTTTTCTAAAGACAAGCCCCAAAGTCTTACTTCAAGTCTTAATGAAGGATTTATATGTGAATATTTTAAGGTATTTATATCCCTCTTTTCCATGCCAAAGCATGTACTTTCACTCAACTAGCAATTTGGCATACAGAAAACATTTGGTTAACAGTAAATATTTCTAACCTCACGCTTTGAAAACCGAAAAGGAACATTTCAAATATAAAGGCTGACACATGCAACATGTCAGCGTAGGAAAGCTGTCTAGCCCCCAATTGTTTTTGGCAGGTTTGTGATTGTTCCTACCAACACTCCTTAAGAACTGATGGTCTCTGTTTTGATTTAGAAGTAAGAGAATCCCCAACACATAACACTTCTTCTGCACATCTAACTTTGGAAAACATAAATTGACAATCAATTAAAACCATTTTCACCCAACTTGACCTATCTCCTTTCCCAGCCTCGATCTACCTTCCTAGATCCACTTGGACTTCTACCAGTAAAGCAGCTAGCACAAAATCATGCACGTGGTGAAGGCTTACTTCCAGCAAAATGTTTCTTCCTCAAACTCTGGAATCTGAAACCCCCCCATGGGCTACAGTGCACATAACATGGGTGCACCTTCCAAGGCAGAGTATACATCTATGTACATAAAACTGAAAAGTCACTCATGCACTGACTCATCAATGCCCAGCCAAAACTGCTGGGCCAAGAAGCGTGAAATTAGGGGAGGGTGTTCCTTCCATGACAGAGGGATCCACCAAGAACCGGTTTTCGGAAATTCCAACTGGAAGGGGTGAAATGGGGAGCAACCTGTTTTCCTCTCTTTACTTTCCACTGAAGAATCCTGACTGAGGGATGCTCTGCCCCAACCCCTAGAAGCATGAAATTTAGGAAGGGTGTTCCTTCAGTTACATCAACATCCACCCAGAACTGATGTTGAGAAATTTAACCCTTAAGGGGCTGAAAAGGGGTGCAACATGTTTTTGTGCTACACTTAATATGGAAGACTGAACAACATCCAGCCAATTTGGTGGTCAGTACCTAATAGTGTCTGGGGGGATGTTGTTCAGAGGGAGGGGTTGCACTGGGGAGGATGCTGCGCATGAGTAGCAGTTGCGCATGGGGTTTGTTGCACATGGGGGTTTGTTGAGTGGATGATGTGCATAGGGGGGTGATGTGCATGGGGTAGATGAACATGGGGGATGTTGCGCATGAGGGATTGATGCGCAGTGGGGGGATGGCATATGGGTGAATTTCACCCACAATATGGATATATTTTTGCTAGTTTTTAATTAAATCTGCAGCACTTTAAAAAATGCATGATAGTTTTTCATGTCTAGGCTGCAAAACACTATGGTGACTTTAAAGTTAGAAATAAATATTTTAGCTTCTATAAAATTTACAAGGATTTTTAATGAAAAGGCTCACAGTCTTAAGAATAGAGGAATTAGTGGATGATTCAATAATAAATTTGTCACAGCCAATAATGCCCACATCATAACCATTAATATGACCAATATTTGCTTTACACGGCACACTATACACAGCACAAGCTCTGTCGTCTTCATCTTGAAAAGCAAATCAGTAATCAATATTTGTAGAAGCAAGCTAATCCTTTGTAAAAATCACTGGTTTAGTGATTGAAGAGCTTGCTCCATCCACACAGTTAATCCCTCTTCATCTGCTTGAGCCCTCTATTTATTCCAGCCATTTACAATGGTAACTGTGTCAGATTAATATATTTCCACATGCTAAACATGCCTTGACAACTGACAAAACATACTACTGTCAGGATAATCTCTACAAACACAGGGATTTTTCTTAGCAAGCCTGAAGACAACATTCAGAAATCAAATGTTTGCAGATAGGCTCAATGCGATGTGACATGGCCAGCCCTACCTTTCAATCCCATGCATGCAGTTAGCACATTAATGCTGTATCTCCTTTTAATGCCCAAAGATAATCAAGTTTCCAATCTTTTCACTTTCCAATATGCACAATAAAAAGTTAAACGTCTTATCGATAGCACGAAAAACTCCAGAATTCTGGGGAAAAAATCCTAAAATTATGTCCCTTTCCCAATAGTGAAACAAAGTGCTACTCTGCATCATATATGGCAAGGCAGCATTTATTTCAAAGTAATACCTTTCATTCTAGTCAAGGTTTCCAAACAAAGGATTGCAATCAGTGGGTGGATAGTGAGACCATGCCAGCTTTAACCCAAGAGGAATGAAGAAGCATTCTGCATTTTGCAGACTGGACCAGTTGCTATTACCATAACAGGGGAAAGGAGCATAGAATAAGAAAACTTTTATAACTTTTCTGGTTGTCGTTAAACTCCACTGTACAACTATTAGCATAATCTCTACCCTTTTAGGGTACAATAAAAATGATTGGATAATGTTTTATTAATATTTTATTGTTAGGTGTGCTCTTTAGTAATTAGATGCAGCAAGTTAGGGTATTACTTATATGGTAAGGTTATTACTTTTGAGCTGCTGTTCATAGGTCACCCTGACCAAGATGTTTTATATGGCAAAGTAGGTCCTTGTTTCTCATTGGCAGTTAGTTCACCAGACCCCTTTTATACTTTGACATAAGCAGCAAGACTTGGGAAGATGCCCTGCTATCTTTGTGTGGAATGAATGCTTTCATTGACTCTTTAGAAATAAAACTGCAGTCTTTGTCTGCTTGCAAGACACAGACTAACATTTTGGCCTTATACAAAGCCATTGCATTAGCAATAGCTAATCAATATCAAATTGATCCTTTATAAATCTTTGGTATCAAAAGAAAGATAATGAACTTAAAAAATAAGTTCACATCTGAATCAAGCTCTTTAGTTTCTGTTGTGCTGTCATCATAGCAAAGGCAAATAGCACAACAGAGCTGGCTTAAATATTAGAACCTTGAAGTGAATCAAGATAAAGCACCTGAAATCAAATTAGAAGTTATGTATTAATAGAAGCTTCTCTCTCTATCCAGTACATTTCTAAGGAGTCCGCAAGGTCAGTTTTGGGATACTTGAGTATGCAAGGTGCCCACATGTGTGCTTCAGCTCCATTTAAGGTTGCTGTTGCTCATATATAAGAGTATCAGATTGGGACTTGTACATGAATCTACCAGACAGATGTTTGTGTTAAAGGCCAGGATGCAAGTCAGAGAGAAGGGAAACAGCTGAAACAGACAACAAGCACCAGCAAGAAGAGTGTCAAAACAGAATGCTGAAATCCTGAGGCAAGACAGCATGTGAAGTAAGTTTATTTCCCTATCCAGCCAATACACAGAAGTACGCATGTGCCTTCTTCCCCTCTAACAGAAGTTTACCAAACTTGCTTCATGTCAGTGGGCAGCCACTTGTGGGTCCTGGACCCACAATAGTACATGATATGAACTATTATTATATGACACTCATATGAACCGATATAAGCGAGTGGTGCAAAATGTGGTTGGCAGGAGTGTTGTGGGGTGGACAAACCACAGGGATGCCAATGTGGTGGCCAATGTTAATATTCATTTCCTGGGTGGATTCTGTTTCAAGGGGCACAGGGTTGTTTTACTAAGGGTGCAATCCAGAGTAACTATGGGGAGTCCTTGCTCCGGTGTAAGAACATTTTGCTCTGGATTGCAATATGAATTTCCCATAGGTTTTCACTAGGTGGAGCAGTAACTACGGGTGTAAGTAATGTCTCTTACATGCTCCCGTAGTTTCTCTGGATTGTAGGCTAAGCCAGGTACTGTTACTTCTTCCATACAGTACTTGTACATGCACTGTAAGAGATTGTGCATCTCCCATACGTTGCTTATCAGGGCTAAAGAGCTGCACAATATTTTTCATCCAAAATCTACACAGATGGGGAGGGATCTATTCAGTAAAATAATAAGTTTTGCATTTAGGTTCAATCCTGTATTTCCAGTAGGATAGGAAAAGGCCATTGCCTGAAGCTACAGCAATCAGGAAGAGAAATCGGGATTTGGTGTGCCAAGACACCAAAGTAGGTAGGTGACACCAAATTTTAGAGAGGTTGCAGCATTGAAGCTATCTCCATTTTTATCTAAAGCTTAAGTATTTCCAGTTTGAATATTTCTTACAGCTTATATGAAGGAAATGCTGCAAGAGATTTCCAAGAGATTGCTTTGATTGCATACCTTATCTTTAGCAGGCTCCCTCAGCCTCTTATCCACTAAGCTACTCCTCCATGCTGTGGTACTCCCTCCACTCCTGACTTTGACTCATTTCCTCTTCCTTCCCCTCTACCTTCCCCACACTGTTGCTATGCCACTCTTCCCCATCACCTTCAAACTGACCTGATGAAAAGGAGGAATAGAAACTACTGTAATTGGTACAGGCCAACTGACTGCCACTAGAGGAATCATGGACTCTCATTGACCCACCCTTCTTGTCCACTGGTTCCCAATTTGCAGGTTGAGTTGGACCACCCCAGAAAAAAGCATTAAACACCACATTTTTCCCCTTTGTCAATCAAGATATAGACTGGCCAAGGCACTTTTTTTCTTAACCAGCTCTGCAATATGCTATAAATTTTGTATGAAATGTGAATGGTAACAAAATGTTGCACTTTTTCATAAAAAATAATAGATTTGCATAATTCAGAGAAGGTTTTCATCTGTAGTGTTACTAATTTCTCTCTGATACAACATGCAAAAGGTCAAATGGATATTTCTGCAAATGACAAAATATATGTTTTGAAAAGGAAAGTTGTCCCCACGGCTTGTTTTCTGCATGTTCAAAATTTAATTACTACAGTTTGTTTGGTGTACATGAAAACAAAAAAAATTCACTCACAGGCTGAAAAAGGGAAATTCTGGAGGAATACAGAAGCCCTTGGAAGGAGCACAAAAATAAGCAAATGGAGAGATTAAATTACCACTTTAACCATAGCAGTTCTATGGCCTCAAAATGGGAAGATACCACTATGTGATCAGCAAGTTGCCCCTTAAGTATCATTTGGACTATAATTTCCTGTTCCACTTCACTGTACATTTTATTAAACTCTTAACACTCTGGTTTTTTTCCCAAAGATCAAAATGCATTTGCATTATTTATCTATTCCCCTCCCCCACCAAGCAACTACTCTTCCCAGTCTTTTTCATTTTCTCAGCAAAATAATAACTCTTGGACCTTGCAGGCAGCCAAATATCAGGCTTTAACCATCTGTCAACTGGCTCAGATTCAGCAAGCATGCTCCCGTAGTTTTGGTTCTAATTGTGTTTAATGCTGCACTAATTATTTCAATGGGGAATAATCTTGTACAGTCAAAGTTGACTCATTTTATAAACTGGAAGCTCCTCAGCTATAAATTGGCAGGTCTCATCCTTCATTTCTCCTAAGCGTTGTGCCAAAGGGGAATAAGTATATGGTTGCTCTGTGACCAAATGTCATGTGCTGGGCAGAAACATTGATCCTGGCTATTAATCACTCTGCAAGCCCTCCCAGTAATCAAAGGGCACAGCTGCAATGATATATGACCAATGTCAAAGCAGAAAGCCCTTTACAAGACTGCATGCCTACCAGCTGATGGCCAGTATGTAGTACAGCATGCACACTAGCCAGCCCAAAATGCCCAGGCTAATTAATCATCACCTCTAACTGTTCATACTATCACTAAACACCTTTATTGGCTGAATTATCCAAGGATTCTTGCCCCTTAATTGCTGAGGTCTGGAAGCCCAAAACCTTCTTACCTGGATACAAGGAGCTGACTATTACCTGCTCTGGACCACCCCTGCCCTTTCATTCTCTCCTCAGTAAGCATTTGCTGACCTAGCAGTGAACCAGTGACAAGTAGAAAATTGGATATCTTTCCAACTGATCTTGGTGTGGTTCAATTTATTGAGAGAACTAAATAATATCAAAACTGTCAAAATCATTAGATCAACTTTAAAGGCTACTTATTTGGACTTATTTCTTCAGAGTGAAGAATGATAACTGAGATAGCTGTGGGGGATAGGGGACTGATGAAGCTGTGGCTCAGAAGAACACTTACTTTGCATGCAGAAAGCTCCAGGTTCAATCTCCAGTATCTTCAAGTAGGGCTGGGGAAATGACCTGTCTGAAATCCTAGCCGAAATTAATTTCAGGACAGTTCTCACATAGGTGGACCAATGGTCTGGCTCAGAATAAGGCAGATTCATGTGTCAGTGATCTGCCACTTTTTCCTACTTTTTAATTCAACAAGCTTTGTGCATGAATCAAAGTATTGCAACTACTAAGAAATAAAGGCCAGGATTACAGACATCCTTATCTTAGGCCAGATCAAGAATGACATGTGGCCTGACGCTGCTACAGGCATTCATCTTAAGAAGTGACACTGAAGCCTTGAGTGCAATGGGAAAATGTATTCCACACATGTGTTTTTTATTATCATTTGAAGAAACGTTATTACAAAACAGCCAAGACTTTGCACAATGCACAATAAAACTTCAAAGGGTTCCTCAGCATTTTTAACTGATTTCTTCCATCTAGGGCAGTGTTTCTCAATCGGTAGTATAGGTATCACTAGTAGTACTTGAGGTGGTGTCTGGTGGTACTGATGGAACTCTGGTCACCTGCCGCCTGGCAACAAGACCAGGAATGTAATATAATAAACAGCAGTAGTAGACTCCAAAGAATGCTTTCTCACTCTTTGAAAGATACCTGTCCACCCCAAGCCTCCTACTGGTGTTGGTCTTATTTCATTTGGTCTCCCAACCCAGGTGTACCTGGAAATGATATCATTGACAGTTACTTCTGGTGGTACTTGAAAAAGGTGGACCATACAAAGTGTTACAGAAAAGGATAAACAGAGAGAAAAATTAGACACCTCCTAATGCATGGCTTTCACAGGTGTTTATGCTGGTATTCCTGTTTTACCTGGAGAGAGCTCAGAGCCTCACAAACACAGACACAAGTTGCACATCTGACCAACACATTTGACTAACTTTATCACAGCCAAGATATCCTGACAAGACCCATGCAACGCATAATGAAATCTTCTCAAAGATATCATCTTATTTTTTGCAAAAGAGGTAAACTATAGGTAGTAATCTTTTAGGTCCACCACGAATCATGAACCATCTCTAGACCAAGCCTGCTATGAACAAGTATAGCAGACCAAGCCTGTTATGAACAAGTATGGTATCCAAATCCCACTTGGTGCAGAGATATAGAGCACAAACTTATGTCTACTCAAAAGTAAGCCCCGTGTTCAATGGGTCATACTCCCAGGAAAATGTCTTTAGAATCACAGCCATAGTCAAGCAAACCTGACACAGATACAGTACCATGGAGAGCTCCAACCAAACCACATAATTCCAACAAGAGCAAGAGACAACCCTTCAGCCTACTTGGGGCTCAATCTACATACACTGGTATGTAAACATTAGGAAAGGTCAGTCTACTGCTGAAGAAAGAGCTACTGTAGTTTGTTGTTCTCAGAGAACGGTATCGATGAACACTCCCATTCTTGGGCCTCTTCAGGATCTGTCAAAGTATCACATATCAGGACTGGATTCAATCCTATTATATCCAAACCAGATAGTCCCTTCGCAGTACAGGTCCAACTTTGTTATATGCTTGATTTTTTATACATGGATCTGACTCAACACAAATCACCACTGCAAATCAGTTATAAAAAAACAGCTTTTCTATTGTTGTAGAGAGGTAGTCATGCAAGCAATCGTTCCATTCTTCAGGCCCAGAATCAAAGCCCTACAGATAGTAGGTAAAGGTAAAGGTGTCCCCCCAGGTTGTACTGCCAGTCGTTTCCTACTCAAGGGAGCAGTGCTCATCCCTGTCCTAGGTCTAAGTTCAATAGCTCAGCCCTACAACATCCGGGCTCCTATCTCTGACATCTGTTGCATTTTGGACTCTAAGAGCAGGTCATATGAATGTTCTGTATGGGGTTGCATTCCCCTTGAAAGATTAGACTCACAGTCTGAGAGCATTTCCTGGTCTCTTTATGTTACAATATTTGCAAGTTGTTTCTCCACAGCCAGGCTGAGTTCAAAGCATCACATCAGCCACAATAACAGTACAGTATTGTAAATCCAAATCCTGTAACTATGCCACAACATATCAGTAGCATAAACTATGTTGAATTTTTGTTGAAACACTGTTCATATCAGTGGTATTCAAAGTGTGGATTGGGACATCCTTGGGGGATTGCAACCTCACGTCAGGGAGGGTTGCAAGTGGGTGGGATCAATCTGACACAGGGCTTTTCTGGGAGTAAGTCTCATTGAACACAATGGGACTCACTTCCAAGTAGACATGGAGGAGCAACCCAGGAGGTTTGAAAGGAGGTCCCAGGCTGAAATGCCTGAATACCACTGGTCCATATAACTTAAACACTGTCCATATAATTTATTAATAAAAAAAATACAATCAACCAGCATTTCTCAAATTGTGGTTTGGGACCAACAAGGTGGGTTGCCAGCCAATTTAAGGTGGGTCCTTATTCATTTCAATGTGTACAGTATTTATGTTAAACTTGTAGCTACCATGGTGTGTAACCATATTTGTGGAATTGTTACTTTCGTTACCAATTGTTATTACTAATTTTAACAGGCTACTATGTACTGTACGTTGGCTGGGGCAGAGATGGACCCCAGCCCTAGGTACTACGAGGCATGGAAGTTGTCAAATCCTGTGCCTAAGCCCTGTGCTCCACAGTAGCCTGGCCAGACGCTGCCCCACCCACCAGGAGCCCCTCCTTACCAACTTCCAGTGGCAGAGGGGCACACGCGCACACTCACCCACTTCCTGAGCACATGTTGGAGCTCCTCGCCCACCCAAGCTCAGACAGGGACTGCTCCACGAGCTGCCTGTCCAAAGAATGAGCACTTGTCTGAGCATATGCTTCTCAGACTCAGCATACGCTCAGGAAGTGGGCTGGCGGGCTGGCAGGTGCAAGCCAGGAGATAGCTCCTAGGCAACCCCTCCACCTCAGCACCGATCTGGAAGCTGGTAAAGATGTGTAATACCTGGTGGGGGGGGGGGTGGCCTGGCCTGGCATTGGGTGTCCTGGCCTGGCAGGGGCAGCATTCAGCTGAGGGGGGCAGCATTCAGCTGGGGGTATCCTGGCCTACCAGGGAGAGGGGTGTCCCAGCCTTGGGGGGAAAGGGAAGAGAGGAGGGTTGTCCTGGCCTTGGGGAGCCCCCAGGCACCATGGGGCCTAGTGATGCCACTGGTCTAGAGAGTTAGAATTTCTTTTTACAGTATGTAATTAATCTGTGAAACTCCTTGCCTTAGAATATGAATTATGCAGGGAAAGCGCCCTAGAGGGAGACCACAGCTGCGATACAAGGACATCTGCAAGAGGGATCTAAAGGCCTTGGGAATGGACATCAACAGCTGGGAAACCTTGACCTCCAATCGTTCAGCATGGAGGCAAAAAACCCAGCATGGCCTTCTCCAACTGGAAGAGACACTTGTTCGGCAGGCTGAAGCAAAGAGACAGACCCAGAAGCAGCGAAACCTGGGGCCTGGGCAGGGGACGGAATTTATCTGTCCTCAGTGTGGAAGGGATGGACACTCTCAAATTGGCCTTTTTAGCCACTAGCCTTTTTAGCCACTTTTAGATGCTGTTTCAGGACCTCCAATCAGAGCACGATACCATGGTCTTTCGAGACTGAAGGATGCCAATGTGTATGTGTGTAGAATATGGTGATGGTGTCTGGCCCAGTTGCCTTTAAAATAGAATTGAACAGCTTATAAGAAGAAAAGACCATCACAAGTACAAAGCCAGGATGAGTACATGCAGTTGCCAGATTTGAGAAGTCGACCACCTCAGAATGCCAGATGCAATGAAGCAGTAACAGGATGCAGGTTTTTATTGTCTGGTATGCTCCCATACACATCTGATGTGCCACTGTGAGAATCAGGAAGCTTGACTTTATTAGCCTTTGGCCTGAACAGCGGTGCTCTTATGAGGTCTAAAGATTCTCTAACATGGTTGGTTCCATCGTGAATTTTGCTTCATTGGCACAGATAACTAGGAAATTTCCCTGCTCCACCCCAAACAACCTCCTAATTCCAGAGAAAACTTTAGATCTCCAACCTACAAAGTAGGTTGAAAATTACTTTCCAGCATTTGACAGAGAATTCAAAGAAGAATTTTTTAGATAAATTATCTGATGGGGGGGGGGAATTCTTACAAGAGTAGGAGTACTTTGAAGACAATTAAATTATTTCCCTGCAGGCACCATCTTTTCAATCTGAGCTAATGACATCATTTAAAGATGGTCCATTTAACTAAGAGTCTTTCGCAAGGCAGGCAGGCAGAAGGCAATCTAGAAGTGTTTGCTAGGATGTTCCCATATCTTGGAATTTAATATTGAAATGCTTCCATCAAATCCTTAGTCTTCAAAAATTAATCAACAGAATGAAAGAATAATCTCAGAAGAAGAATGGGTTGAAGCTTTTTAAGAAGTTTCTTCCACATTTTTTCCCCTTCCCTGTAAAAAGAATCAATTTCACCTTAATGGCAATTATGCCCCTTTGAAGAAATAATGATTTTGAGTTGGCTCAGTCTTTACTCCTGCCTCTAGAGTGCGCCCAAATCACTTCTATTACCTATGGCTTCAACACTAAATTTCCTATTTCTACTCTATCAATATGTAAATTAGCTCAGCATTCCTAGAAAAGGAGGAAGCAGTCTACCCTTTGCTGGCCATTTACCATATGACAGAGACGATTTTATGCTTCAGCACCACATCTGTTTTGCCTTCTTTTACAATATCCAGAATCCATATTGATGGACTATCATAATCATAACATAGGAAGACACCTTATTCAGAGTCAGACCTCTGATTCTTCCAGCTCAATATCATTAGCACTGTCTGGCAGTTATTCTCCATGGATTCAGACAGAAATTGCTCTCTACAATTCCTTAAGTTGTTGAGGACTGAACGAGGGACTTTCCAGATGCAAAGAAGTCCCCTGCCACTGAACTACAGTCCTCCTTATAAGAGGTGGGCTTACCATTCCAACACAGTGGAGAGCTTAGGCCGCAACCCACTGGTCACAAATACTTTCCCTTGCTTTCAAACACAGGTGTGCTGCTACTGGTACAAATATCTCAAATGTGGAGGGAACTCTGCTGCACAAAATGGTGTTCTATTCATTTCTTCTCAGACAGGACCTGCATGTGTCCATTTGAGTACCAGCAGTCATGGGCTGAGACCGGTTCGGGCCGGATCGCCCAAACAAGTAGTTCTACTCAGCCCGACGCTGGCGAACCAGTAGCTAAGGTGGATGGCCATAACTGGCCGAACTGGTTTGGGGGGTCAGCCGGGGGGCTTTGGGGACCTCCTGTGGCACCACCACGCTCTCCAGCCTCTCCCCAGCCAGCCAGGGGGGTGAGAGACACCCGACTGCACCCCATCCTATGCAGGTCTACTCAGAAGTAAGTCCCATGACAGTCAATGGGGCTTACTCCCAGGGCAGCGTGGAAAGGACTGCAGCCTCAGAGCACCATCCTATGCAGGTCTACTCAGAGGTAAGCCACATGCTTAATTTTTTACCATTTTTTTTAAAATTCCCCTTTAAATTCTCCCTGGCCCCACTCCCTAACCTTGGCCCTGCCCCCTGACCCAGCCTGGCCCTGCCCACTTCCAGAGAACTGGTTTTTATGGCAGGCTGGGCCCATCACTGAGTACCAGCGATGCTCTGAGCAGCCCTGATCCAAAGGTGCACACATACACAGAATTCCATTGCTGAGCTCTACAGAAAATTACATCTCAAAACAAGATGCAGTGCTTCTCTTAACTCTATCAGCAACTGGAAAGCCCTAGAATTATTTCTATATGGGGCATGCGCATATTGGCATACACCTTACAGTAGCAGCTTTCACGTTGACATGGCTCAGGTCTTACCAGTTTACCAGGATGAATTTGTGCATTTTATTTGCAACAAAGAAAGCAGATTAAAGAATAAGTTGGATACAAGGATGATTTTTAAAAACACAGCAAATCTAATAGAGTAGAAAGATACCATACTGAATGAGATTGAGATAATATGTCATTTGTTAATATAGTGATGTGCCTTTTTTGTTTCTTTTTAAAAAATACCCATGAGCAACCACATTATGTCAAGGAGCAAAATTATGATCCTCGCCAAATCCAGCAGAGGCAAAAAAATTGTTAATTGCAAAATCCAATGCGAGATGCTCAGCACTGAAAAAAATTTTAAAATAAGCCCATAAGTTTTTAGCCCTTATGGATTAGTAGTCCTTATGGACTGAAAGTCTACAAGCAGTGCTTTATGAAATTTGTTTATTTTATTTTAAAAATTTATATCCTGTCTTTCTCGGGCAATAGCCCGACTCAATTTAGGGGATAAATCCTCACCTTGAGGATTTCTCACACTGTCAATGATGAAAAAACATGGTTCCAGTGTCCTGAATAACTCTTTGAAATAATATCATTAGCAGGAGCAAAATGATTTACTTTATTTGTTGTGGTTCTAATCCATCTATCTCCCAGACCAGGGGGAGGGGAGAGGGGTACCCCTTATATGGTTACCGCTCCCACCCCACCCATTTTAAATTATTATCATGCAGCACCTTCCTTTGCAGATAAGACCTATTCTTTTAGGTTAAGGTTCATAAAAACACACTGTAGAAAACAGTCTAAGTACATTAACTTGAATGACAGAAACATAAAAACTCAGCTTTTTTGCTAGATCAGACAAAAATGAATCTAGTCTTCTGTTCTGTCTTCAACAGCAGCTGGTCAGGAAGATCAAGATGATGGGCATCACCTATTTGGGCAAACCACCTGATATTCGGAAGAATTCTATCTCAACTCATGGTGGGTTCAGTTATCTGCCTGAGATAACTATTGATAAAACAAACCATCCACTTAAAATAATTCTTAAAAGAATAAAATACATTTAAGTTTTTGATCACAACTACATATTGGGGCAATCAATTCCATATGTTAATTATGTGTTATGTTTCAAGTACTGGACTTCCTTTTCTCAGTCCTAAGCTTTCTTCCTAAGATTCAACTTCATTAAGTTATCCTAAATTGTGTACTTACAGGTAACTTTTCTATCTATTCTCTCCACAGCATTCACAGTTACATTTCTACTATTTTTGTCAAATGAAAAAGCATCACATACTGTAGACTTTCCTTGAAGACATCCAGACCAAAGTAAAATCAGATGGCCTTAAGTAGAAGGTGGCAGGACAACCAAAGGAAAGATTCCTGATGTAGGAAATAAGAGAATTACAAAAATATGTACACCAGATTATCATATTGAATGGATTTTAAAGTGGGTTTGTAAGAAATAATAACCAGTGGATCTGATGAACTCTGTTTTAATCATGAAGTACTTGATAGCACTTAGTCCTTGGGCTGTGGGTGGCGCAAGCGGTTAAGACACTGTGCCTGTTAACCAGCTGGCCAGGGTTTGAGACCCGGGTCAGCCCCACAAGACAGGGTGAGCTCCTGTCCTTAGCCCAGCTCTGCGACGCCAGCTGGATCCAATCGTATTGGCTCTGCCTTTCCATTGGACTAATTCAGTGGCGTGGAGAGGGGGGATTTGCTGCTTGAGTAACAGCCTATCCTCCATAACAACCAACCCAGGCTTTCGTGCTCCGCATGCAGCGTATGCAGCGCTGAGCACGATACCGTAGTCTTTCAAGACTGACGGAGGCCTGCTTACTTGATAGCATTCCTACTCATATCCAGACCTCCATCCATTGCTCTATCCCATGATTTTCTAAACATTTTGGCCAAAGGGCCACAACAAATACCTGGCACAGGAGGGCTGGAAAAAAACTAAATATAAAATTTAAGTAAACAGATTAGAGATGAAATATAGATTTATGAATGTACTCAAATATCCAAGATTTCTGCAAGCACCAACACACAGGACAGAAGCACACACTTAAATGAACCTCCATTTCTCACACTCCACAATCATAGCTCCAGTTGTATTTGGTCAACTGGGTCACAGGCTCCTAGGGGACCAAATACTGGCCACAGGCATCTGGTCCCCGGGCCGAGGTTTAGAGACCCCTGCTATGTCCAACCATTCTCTATGGGAGAAAGTTCCATCCAGTGTCAAGCAGAACACTGTGTTCTTAAGCTCTCCTGTAAATCACTCTTCCTATACAGGCAGAGCAAAACCATCAACTTTGTTATCCAAAAGGGGCGACTGCTCCTTTCATGGCTGTCCTTGTGACTTGTTCCCAACTAATTAGGCAGGCTTTTTTAAGTAGCAGTTAAGGACACAGAAGAAAGATGATGATAGTACCATCCGATATAAAACAGAACTAAAACACTATAAAGCAGTTCTATGAACCAATACAATTGCATGCACCAATGAACTTAGACCAACAACCTTGTGTACAAATTTGTGCACACCTGTCTTGACAGTATGGTCACTTTTGGCAGCACTGATCAACTGTTTGAAAGAAATCCCAAGATCTCAGCATCTCTTAGATGCTGAGCAAGGGATTCCTAATCCGATGCAAGGAATTTATTTGCAGCTCTAGCTCTAAACTCTAGCATATCAAGATTCCCTGTCCCACCATGATTCATAATCCAACAGACAATGCATGTACAGAATCCCAATTCTGCAAATGCTATATCTGTCAGATCAGAGCCACTGTATATTGAAGTTAGCTATAGATCCTGTCTTATAAACTGCAAAATGGTTTCTCTAAACAGCCATAAAAGGAATTCTTGCATGGCATCCTAAGCACATAATATATTCACATTTCTGGCTGTTAATGAAACTGGAAGTCTCAATAACTAGGCAGGGGGATGAACACCAGCATTCTGGTTAAATACCAAGTTGGGTAATTACATGTACCTGACCAAAAAATAATTATTTGTCACTCCAATTAGATATGCTCTTCTTCATTCTCTGGCCCTTAAGAGTATTCTGTTGGATTCACAGTACCATTGTGACAGTTCCTACATACTACACAGGAGACTGTTGCATTTTGAGCAATCACAACTAATATCTTTAGGTAGATTACAGTATGTCACCTATAAACACTATAAAAATATTGGCAGCGTTAACTGTTGCATGAGAAAGGTTTGTGAATGAAGAAATAACTCAGGGTGTAATCCTGATCAATTTAGGCCAACACAACTCACCTGTTCCCTGTTCAAGTGCATGTCTTTGCACTTCATAATCCCCTCATTCCCCCAAACCTGGGAATGGTGCATAAGACACTTTTGCAACACCCCAAGACCAGCACAGGACTTATGATAGGACTTATGCCTAACCCCTAACCAGGGGTTAGTATTGCAGCCACAGTGGTTTTCAAACAGGGGTGTCACAATGTGTTCACTTACGAACCATGGGCCCTGTAATTTTAAGGAGTGGAGGTGGGGGGAAGATAGCAAATATGCAAAACTAAACCAGAAATAGGTCACAATTTTTTTACTGTTTGCAAGCTGTGGTGAGCCCTGCAGAGATTCTCACAGGCTACCTGGACCCTAGCAGGAGGTAAGCCTTGTCAAAGAAAAGTCCTCTGCTCCCATACCAACATGATTCCTGCATTGCTGCTTTCCTCCTCCACTCCTGCTCCCAACACTTACAAGTGGGCTCAAATTCCCTTCAAGTTTGAGACCCACTGCATCAACTGAACATGCATGCACTGAACATGTAGCATTCAAACAGTTATGATGCAACATTTAACTAGTGCCTAGGTACATGTGTGGAATCCACTCAAAAGCCGCCTTTCAAAATCAGCAATAGAGAGAGGCTCACATCCACAAAATGAAACACTTTTGAAACAGGAGCTTAGCATAACTCAAAGATATTTGATAAAAATCTGACAAGTGACTTTTTAAAAAGAACTAGAAAGTTTTACAAACTGACCCAGAAGCCATATTTGGTCCAATAACACAGTTTTAACCAGTCCCCTAGCATCAGGCACTCACCCCTTCCTTTTCTCCCACCACTATTATCTGCAACATGCTGGTCTGATTTCACTGAAAACCCAGCTGAGACAGCGAGTAGCCCTTCAGCTGGTGATATAAGAAATGTTTTGTAAATATTCTTTTTAGTTTTAAAAGCATATAAAATACTTATACTGTTTTCTATAATCGTGTAGAGCAAATGACATCACACTGAAAGCTTGGGGACCCCAACCTGCATAACATTCAAGTACTATAAAACACCAAATAGGAGTGGTTCTCAAATGTTTTGAGGTGTAGGGGTTGCTGCCCAATTTATAAATGCCAAGTGGTGTACCTATAATGGTAACCAAGCATCAGTATGTTCCCCACTCAAAGTAGCAACTTGTTTAACCCTTGATGCTCATAGCCTACTCTGCCCTGTCAAGTTTTCCAAACCAACAAAAATTGGGTCAAAACTCACTGGTGGGTCCTGGATCAATAGTTTGAGAATCACTGCATATAGTTTTTAATGGTCAACGATTTAACTACCAGTACTTCCCTTACACCAGTGGTTCTCAATCTTCCTAACACCGTGACCTCTTTATAAGTTCCTCATGTTGTGGGGACCCCCAACCAATTATTTTTGTTGCTACTTTATAACTATAATTTTGCTACCGTTATGAATCATAATGTAAATATCCAATATGCAGGATGTATTTTCATTGTTACAATTGAAATGTGTGTTCCATGCACACACTGAACACAATGGGATTTATTTCAGAGTAGGCATGCATAGGATTGGGCCCTGAGGCTGTCAGTCAGCCCCAGTGTGTGCGCAGCTACAGCCGGAGGTCTGGCAAGCCTGACCTGGCCCCCTGCACCAAGAGTCTTTAGGCGACCCCCAGGAAACCTCTAGGCGACCCCTAAAGGAGTCCCGACCCCCACTTTGAGAAACACTGCCTTACACCATTAAATTTGTTTTTCAAATTTGTAAAATAATGTTCTGAATTGTAAGTCATTTTCACCTATGTTCCTCATACTCAAAAGCATGGCTTATACCAAATGAAAATACCACTTTTCTTCTTGTTCTCCAAAACTGGTAGAAGAAGAAATGTTTTGTGCCTCTATTGAGCTACACAGAAATTTTTTTTAAAAATCACATTTAGTGGCATTATTGTTCATAGAATTTATACATTGCTTTTCAAAAAATAACCTCAAAGTGGTTTACAGACTTTTTTCTTGGGGGAGAATTGCTTTGAGAAAACGAAGTATGTTGCAGCATCGCCATTCAAAGATTAGTCTATCCTGGCCATGATTTCTCTGTTGCCTGTTTCAGTACATAACCAGTATTTTATGCTTACTGACACATGACTGAATAAAAAATTCTCTTATGGGAAAGAGGGACCTGATTGAATATTGCAAAATATTGGTGTTGCACAAAAAAAATTTCAAAATAAAATGGCATACTTCAGTTAAAATGGAGGGAGGGAAACGAATAGTTTGGTAGTTTCTAATAATCTAAGTTTGAGTTTTAAGTCCTCTGGTGGAACACAAGATCTCTTGCATCAACTGTCCCAAACTCTTAACAGTACTATCATAAATATGATGCTACATGAACGCAGGTTCTTCTCCTACTATCATGTATTTCTTAATCATTTTATTGTGACAGTAGCTTGAGAGGTATTATCATGAGCAAACAAACCAAATAATCTTTAAGATTTAACTATGAATACACCCAACATCAGAAACTCAGCCTAAGGGTGAGAAAGCCATAAAGAGTCATAAAAGCCAGCATGCGATTTCCCTGATCCGGCCTCTTAGGGTCATAAAACTCAAAGCATCTTTCCCAAACTGTCTCCATTCAGTTGTGCCTTAACTATTTGGGTTATAAATACTTTCGCCCCCTGACATGTTTTCTCCCACAGGCTCCATTTCCTGTGGAAATTGTAAATTCTTTACAAATTACCATAATAACCAATGCATTGATGCAATATTATTATGGACAAAGAGCTGAAATGCTTCCCTAGACAATATGTGAACACACACACACACACACACACACACACACACACACAAACACACACACACACTGGTGGATAAGCAAATAAGCACTTTTTCTTGAATGGAAAAGGTTAATTTCTGAGAATAGTTATTTTAAAGTGCAATGAGAATATATTGTTGTGGGGACTTGGTTTAAAAAAAAACCCACTACTATGTGTCAATTTGCAGCTGCAATGCACCACATCAATATTCTGCCTGTAAACATCTTTATCTCCTATGTTTTCACAACAATGACCACTAGAAGTCCACAAAGGACAAATACAAAATTGCTTGTAGGCTCTTATGGAACAGCTAAGGCATCTTTTGCATGTCGCTTGACAATAAAGCATTATTCCACCATCACAAAAAGGGGGAGGGGAGATCTTTGGAGAGTGTATAGTTCTATGGGTTGTGCAAATGTGCAGTTGCTAAGAGGAAAATATGCCTCTCTTCAAATCAAATAGCCCAGCTCAGCACTGCTGTTGGCTTGGGGCGAAAAGCAAATTCCACCAGCCACAAACTTAGGAACAGTCTTGAATTATTTGTTGCTGACCGCTGGTTGAACCCTGTCCTGATGAGCACCATCACCATTAGCTACTCTCGGTGTATTCCATCACCCAATGGCAACAGCAGCATGCTACAACTCAGGCTACGAGAAATTGATCAAACGGCGTAATGAGACTATTTCTTCATGGAGGTTGTTTTAAATGAATATAAATATTTTCTTTCTACATAATTTGCCACAAAAAGGTCACCAAGCTCCCTATGATTCTAAAGAAAAACGCTACAGAACACCCATCTCTGTATTTGAGCAAAACAAAATTCCATAGACCCCCCTTCTTCATTTAATGACAGCATAAATCTGTCTAGCAACATCCTGAACAATTGATTAGAGGAAAATATTTAAGCTACATATTTTAGTTGTATCTGAAAGATACCATGCAATTTCTGAAAGATGTATAACTAACTAATCATGACTTTAATATGAACCAACCACAGAGGAACATTTTTGCTGAGCAGCCAAAAGGGTTTGCTTGAAGACATGGACTTTGTGTTTGTTCTACCGTATACGCACAAACACATTTGCACCTCTGAAAACCATCTTTAGAACAGCATACATACAGATTGAAGAAAACTGATAACAGTCCCCTGGACACACAATGCCTTGATCACATTTGCTTCTTTGGATCCCACACATACCATTAGATGTTGAATTGAACATCTTTAGAGGTTTTCAGAAGATTTGTTCTTCATTCTTAATTTTACATCTCTGCTGCTCAACATGACTTAAAATTCAATTCAAGAAGAAGTCCATTTGACTTTGTTACATGCAAAAAAGAATCAAATTTCTTCTTTCAAACCTACGGTACATCTAATTTTCCCAAGTTTGATTTTCAGCAGCACCTTGTCAAATTTCAAGGAAGTTCAGATGTGTTATTGTATCCATGGTTATCATAGGATAGCCTTGTCCGACTATTGCTTTTGTTGCAAATATTCTTTCAACTCCTTAAAGACCAACACATTTTTGGCAGTATAATCTTTTGTGGACTATGATTCATTTCATAAGATGCACAGTCCATCTATATGTGCCAATTGAGATGGACTCATCATGCATCTGATGAAGAGGACTGTTATTGATAAACATTATGTTACCCTTACATTATGATGAATTTATTCACCCTGGATGTGGCACAAGATTTTGTCTCGTTTTCCTCAATGGCACCCTATGTGACTTTGTCAAGAAAATTGTGTTTCATACGCTCTAATATTTGTCTAGATACTTATCTAGCAGCAATGTTGATTTTGTGGACTGCTCTTCTAGCAGATTAGGCAGACTATCACTCAACATAGGGATCAACTACGTAATTCTTGCAGAGAGCTTTTGTGCCAGTTTCAAGTCTACTTCCTACTGTTATGCCATTACTAAAATAATTATTTGTTCCTTTAGTTGCTTTATATTTCTTTGTTATTGTTACTATTTATAATTTTCTAGCATTGCTCTGTTGATGTTTGAACTACTTTGCATCTTTCAGGGAGAAAATGTTTTGCTGTTCAATACAGTGAGATGGGTTGCATGTAATTTGTTTCTAAACTTCCAGTTCAAAGTGCTGGACTTGGGCTTCCTAACAGTCCATAACAATCTGGGACCACATTATCTTAAGTGCTGCAGACTCTTGAATCAATCTGTTGTTGAGACTCTATTTTGTCACCTGCCATTGACAAAGGAACATTTGGAGAGATTCAAGGACAGAACCTTTACAGCCGTGGCCCCTTGGCTGTTGAATTCAAATATTCAAACAACCCTCTCAATTGCGGCTTTGAAAAAGGAATTTTAAACATTATTTGAAATTAATTTAATTATTTTTAATTTAATTATTTTAATTTAAGTCCTTCCAACACCAACATCTGCTGATGAAGATAATGATTGCTGCTGTTAAATATTTTTATAGTGTTTCATATCTGTAGTGTTTTTAATTGTATTAATACAAATTGCTTTGGGGTTTTTTTAAAAGCAATCTAAAAATAAGGCAAATAAAAGGCCAACGGTGGAGGAAAAGGCCCTGCTCATAGATCATAAAGCTAAATAGTTTCAATTACATTTGGTAACTTAACTAGGGTTAACATCACAAACCAGGATTAGAACCAACAATGGATGTGCATTATATCCTAACCTTTACTCTATACTTCAGTACTGTGAAATATTATTGAGAAATCATCTGTGCAAATTACTTTAGAATTCTGAGCCTTTCCAATAAATTTCTGAAAAGACACTAAAAATATTTGCTGAACCATCACGCAAGCTGTGAAAACTGAACCCCATAGCTGAAAGCAGAACACTACTGGCAACACCATTATAGCCTACCAAAATGCATCCACCACTGAATGATCAACATGTACAGAAATAAGAAAAACTGCATAAAATTCCCAATTAAAATCAATAGTTAGGAAAAATTAGCAACCACCAGCAGAAGAGCTCTAATCAACAGTCTAGCCATTTGACAAAGTCAGTGGCAACAGCAAAGGAGTCATCACAACTTCAAGTGCCAATGAGCCAGATGGCATTACTGGAAAAATTATGCCCACAGACTGGCAGCTTGATCCTGTGATTACTGCCCAAGGGATGTAGTAATGAAAACAAGGGATAGTTAGATGTGATGGAGTAAATCAATTATTACCAACTCACCACAGCCCCTTTTTCCAGATTACTTTAGAAACTTTTCCTAACTATCAAACACCTGGAAGGTGAAAAGGTTTCCATAATTTCTAACAAGTAACTTTGTCAATGAAAATAGAACAGCATGAAATACAATGCTTATCTATTGCTAATCAAGAAATATCTCTTTTTCAGTGATTATGGGAACGATAAATGTATTTCTAGCCAGTGCCATGAATGCCTTCCTACAACATCTACAATATGTGCACATTGAAGTTGCATTTTAAAGTCTTCCCTCTATAGTATTAATATGCAATTGGAAGTAAAGCTATTTTATGAGAAATATCTCTAGATTAACATAGCAAGCAGAAGTGATTTCATTTTAAGCCAAACAATCCAAGGCTGAAATCTTCTAGATTCTTCCAAAGCTGAAATTCTGGAAGTAAACTACCCAATTCAATAGGGCTTAATTCTGAATAGACAAGCATTGGATTTGAGTCTCTTCCTTCCTGCCGGAGTTCCAGAACCACCCCAGAAGAATGAGTGGTGTGCAGGGAGGGAGAGAACATGATTATTGAAGAAACTGATCAGTAGGCACAAAGGGAAGGTGCAAGAGAGGAAGGTGAAGAAAACAGGGAAAGAAATGAATTGGATAGACATGACAGAAGACAGAGGGCCAACAAGGGCAAGATGAGCAAAAGAAGGAAGCAAAGCCAACTGGGATGGACCCGATTGTGAGATTAGAGAAGGGATGTTCAGCCTAAGAGAGGAGCACAAGAATGTGAAGAGAGAGGCAGAACACTCAAGGAAGGAGTGAGCCATGGGAGACAAAGGGGCGACTGAGAAAAGGCACTGCCAGCCACCACATCCACTTATTCATTCTAGCCATTGTAATAGCAATATGCAATTGCCTGTCTATTTTTCCCCACAATAAATGGAACAACACAAAGGGCAAAGACTTAACTACTGGTGCAAATGAAGATGCCCAGGTGGCAAAGGACTGAATGCTTTTGCCCAAAGAAGATTCTTAGAGGGCATGGAGAAGAAAGCTCAGATCAAAACAAGAAATGCAAAAGTAACAATCATCCAATGAAATACTCTATGTGGTAATCCAAACAAAAATCTGTCTACCCAGCAAGAGTCGATGCACCATTCAGTTATGTAGAGCAAGCAAAATAATGAAAACTGAGATAGATTGCCCAACATTCCCATTCAAATTTACTCTTTGCTGTACTTAATAATTGTGACCAATTTGGTTCTCATTATTGACATGGCACCTGCTTTATTGGATACTGGTTTTATGATAGCTATTCAAACTGAGAGCTCCACTTCAGTTCTGTAGATTTTTAAAAAGTTATTAAATAATAATTCTAAATAAAGACGTAGCACAGGACAGGTCATTTATTAAGGGAAATTCATGCCAAATCAAACTAGGAGGTGGAAAAGGGCTACCTGGACTTAATCTAAGTACTTTACCTGTACTTAGTCTTCTGCTTAATGTTTTACATAAAAAAGCAAAATACAAACACCACAAAACACATCCTCTTCTGATCTGACCTGCAAGCTTTAATCAAGAACACAAATGGTGTGTCATAACTGATTTTCTAGACCATTGATTTCTTGCTGCAGTGTATGGATACTGTGCACGCCATATTTTGAGTATCATGCAAGCACCCAGATGGGCATGTTTCAACATTTATTTTCAGTGCCTGTACTCAAAGCAAAGAGCTATCTGTAGCTCTCTGCAAACACTGCACTTGTTTTAAGTATTTCCATCACAAATGTAGAGACTTTCATGTCACTGGTGGAAAGGGGAGGAAATAAATCTGCACATCAGTATAAGTATCAGACACCAAGGCTGAAATCCTAACCACATTTTACTGGGAATAAGTACTATTGAAAACAAGGGGGCTACTTCCGAGTAGTTGTGTTTAGGATTGCAAATCTGATTCAGATTGTAAATCTGAAACAAGAACAGACACATTTCACAGTTAAAGAGACTAGAAGATGCACCATGAAATCATTTGAGACCTTTTCTCATCATCAAAGCATCTGAAGCTCCATCCAAGAACTGTTATAAGAACTGACATTGTGTGGTGGTAAGACAAATGAAACAATTGTACAATCTGACAAGGATTCCTATCCAAATGCAAGGATTTTATTTTAAATAGTTCAGTAAACATGGAGTACATAAATTTAAAAGACTATAAAACATTTTTAAAAAAAATCAGTACAACTAAAATACAAACAAAAGTCTACACACAACACAACCTAAGACATGCTAACCTTAGCTACCATTTATTTTCAATGAATCTTTTCAAACCATGCTTTCACTTGAAAGGTAGTTCACAAAAGACTTTTCTTTGACAAATAAGCAGTCCCAACTGTTTTAACACACATTCTGATGTCTATAAATAGCACAGAGGATCAAAAAACTTTGCTATCAACCATGAAAACTGTTGTAATCTGCGATTGTGAGCACATGTGGCTTAAGGCTGCTTGCTTTCTTGCGGGAGGCGAATCCTACTATAAGAACCATCATAAACAGGATCAAACAATACTAAAGATTTGCATAGTGCTTTCTAAATATGTAAAGCACTTCACATGTACATGTATCTTATCACAATCCTTACAAGAGCTCGGTATAGCAAGTGTTGACCCATCTTCCAGATGGGGAAGACTGAAACCAACAAAAAGCGGCTCGTCTAAGGATAGTTAGTAAGAGGTCATGGCAGAGGTAGAATTCAAACCATGAAGTCACAGTCACAACAGTTCTTCCATTAGACTTTTAGAAAAATACTGTACCCTGCAAATATCATGTTTTGCCATTTCTCCCTTTTCACCTTACTGAAAATGATACATCTATTTTTATGAAAGACAACACAGTCCAGTTCCTGTTTAATGACTTCCGAGGGTATAAAGTGGTTATTAAGATTGGGTCAAGGTCTACTCCCTGCTGTGAAGAAATTTTTTTTAAAAAGATATGCAACATTGTTGTACTACACAAGGGTCTGTCATTTTTGTTACAAGAAATCTGGTCATCAATAAGTGAGGAAAAAAATCCTATTCAAAAATCAATTATCCAGTGTCTTTTGTATAGAAAAATGCCACACCTTTCAGACAACTGGTATTAATGAGCAGGCATGCCTATAGAATCTCCATCAGTTTCTCTGACAAAGCTGCAACTACTCCAGTCTCTCATTGAAATTCCATTAATCTGGTGCAGCCTGGTCCACTGTGAAAATCAAAACTCCATCTAACCCTTTATCAGTTCACAATAACCTACAAGTGAACTCTGCCTGTTAGCATATAGCAAGTTATGATTTTGCTATCAATCAGGCTGCAAGCCAATGAAATAAAAGCCAACCACAAACAATGTGCCTGGCAGGATAAATCTGTATTGCGTTTTATTTTGTCTTGTTTTGCGAGATTCTTTCCACATCCGTTTTGGTAAGGTGTACAGTTTGCCACATTATTCTTCCTACATGCAGTTTAATTGCTGCCAGCAATCTAGTCAAAGCTTCAAAGAAATGCGCTTGAATTTCGTTACAAGATGCAAGTTATGCTACTTGCATATCTTACCTAATAAACCATAAAGAAACCAAAACACATATGGCTTCAGGGAGTAACTGGAAAATTAGGTAGCCATTTGGGAACCGAGTGAACTTTTGAACCAAGGAAGTGGGGAGAATATTTTTTTAAAAGCTAGATTGGGATTGGGGGAAACAAGCTTTAAAATGAATATGGAGATTTGGGATGGGTTGATCTTTTCATATCCTATGAAGTTTATATAAGCATTATGAAAATATACCTAAGTTTGGAGATCACCATCCACTGAAATTTGTAAATGTAGTTCATGTGTGCCACAAAGAAAGTACAGAAAACAACTAGATTTGACAAAAAGGCCTTTTGGTGACCTATATAATTTAGTTATACTATAAACAATGAGTACAGTATAACTAAGTTATATAGGTCACCAAAGTTCTAGTCCTTCTAATTAATACACCATTGGTTGAAGGTCAGACAAAATAGAGAAGGATTTTTCAGTATTACACTGTATGTACAGCACCCCACAGCCACAAGGACAAAATTGTGGCAATACATTCTCAATTATTTTTTGAACAAAATGTCAAACAATCAATCAGAAGCTAAATTATGGTATTTACAACACAATCTAAGTGTTTAATTCCACTGCTGTGTAAAGTCACTGAAGGGGTATGTTAAATGGAGAAAGTTATTGGCTAATTGTACAGTTTATGCCACAATTTGCAATACATTTGTTTGCATGTATATCCCAACAATTTCATATGAGCGGATAAACACATTTTCAAAGTTGATGCCTGGGCCTTTGTTTGAGTGAGTTATGATAATAAAATATAAAATACTGAAAAAGAAATCACAACAGAGAGTAGCTTGAGAAGAGGTAGCAATTAATAAGAAATGTGAGATAGTATTTAATGCACTGTCCTACCCACTGATGTTTTACAGTGCAATCCTATTCAGATGGATGGATTCCAGTACTCAGATGGAAGACTCACTCCCAGGAAAGTACATAGGATTGCAACATTTGTGATCTACTGGTTACAAAAAATTAACAAACTTTCCTACCAAGCAGATATTAAAAAATGTATGAAGCACATCCTACAAGCACAATTTACACTGGTCAGAGGAAAGACTAATATTTGAACAAAGCAAAAACACTTTCATAGAAAAATCTTCATATGTATTGCATATGAATTTCATAGCCAGAAATAAACTACCAGAACTAGTGGAATCTTGTTAAATTATCTGAAAATTAATATGGATGACCATACTCAAATATCAAAGATTTTTTTCATCACTCATTTCACCAGCAAAAACAATTGTCGATTTCTTCTATTTTCATTTTTTTCTTTGTAGCAAGCTCATAGTCACAAAACATAGTGAAATGACATGTTAGTGGGATATTTCTTAAGATATAAATTACTGCTATCTTTACTCTGTTTAATACCTTGGGGGAAAAATCCTTGGAAATAAAATCTAGGCTGCTTAGCCCATAAATATAAATATATACTTGAAAAGACTAAAGAAAAAATGTATTGTTACCACTCCCCTTATGCCAACATTGGGCAAATACAATAGAAAAATAATTTTGGATGGTTACTATTGCACCATTTTCAGAGTTCAGGATGAATACAGGATGAACCAGTTGTTAGAAGGTTTATCACTTAGGCACATACTTGACTTATCCCTGTTCTGCAATAGACATAATTTTATACCTCATAAAAGCAATGTATGTTTCCAAAGGGAATAATTTGGATAACATAAAATGTGGTGTATCATGTTGCAGGAAGCATATTTTCATTCAGCAATTGTACCTCGAGATGGAGATGGAGTAGCACAGTTTGATCATTGTATGACAATATAATACACCGCTCATTTTTGAGCAGCCAATTAATATATCCAGTTATTTATATACATAGGCAATTTATCAGTGATTGCCTGATAAAACTCAAAAAAGACCACTGCAAGCAAATTATGTAATAATCTGCATTGAATATTCAATTACTCTTAAGTAATTCGCAAAGATAGTACAGAAAATGATAGCATGCTATTTAACTAACTCAGGAGGGGGGTGGGAGAGAGGACCAAGCCAAAATAATGCCAAAAACTGTTTGAACAAGAAATCAAACTGGAAAGCCAATATATTAATTAGAATACGCAAATGAGTAATTAATTTAATATTTTATGAACTCATTCTGCATGGAGTTTGCCAAAGAAAAAAAGAGAAGGAAAATATTGATCACATATACTGAAAGTATTTAAACACAAACAGAGAAGACCATTAAGTAGCACAATGAAATTAAATAAGACTCTGATGATGAATTAATGTGAGATTTGTTCCAAACAAAAAATTCTGTGTGTGTATTTTGGTCACAGATTTGACAGGGAAGAAAATCTGAGGAATTCTATTGAGGTAATAGGGAAAGAAAAAAACAAGTGATTGTGATGTGAACTTTAAAATTCATTGCACTTTTTTGCCACTAGAGAGAGCTCTTCAGTTCCTTAAAGGGTCTAGTGAAAGTAGGAAATAAAGGTCCACATGTAGCGGCCTTGCTATTTATCCATTTCCTGACAATACACTGTTCAGTTAAGAAACACTGCAGATCAATTTCCAAATCAACAAAACATAGTGTTTTTGAAGTCAAGTAGTCACTTACCTTCAGAGGGGCCTTCATCATCTTTATCATACCGATCAGAGGCTAGGGAAAGATTGTCATGAGATGCAGAGCCTTCATCCTCTTCCCCATCTTCTAATTCTCCTGCACAAATAACAAATTAATAGTTAAGTAAAACAGCAAATAGTGTATGGCTTGTTTCCTATTAGTGAAGAAAATATCCCATCATCCTCTTCTAAGTGGCAATATAAGCAAACATACTCTTTCCCAAAAGAGCCTTCCCCCCCCCCCCCAAAAAAAAAAAAAAGGTAATCTGGGACATGATAGGGAATGTGCTTGAATCTACCACTCTGTAGGAATGGTAGGCATGGTGACCTCAAAGGTCTGCTGGGTCAAGCACTGGATAAGGGCCCACCCAGTCAGGCTGGTTCCTGAACCTCAGGTACTGGCAACAGTGAGAGCCTCAACTCTCCATCAGATGATAGGGCACCACAGAAAGCCCCCTGCAGGAGGGCTGTTTGTCCCACAAGCAATCCAGCCAGGACTTTGAAACTGTAGCTGACAGCAGTTTTCTGTCAACATCTATGAACTAATTTCCTGTGCAACTCCCTCATTTGTCATCTGGCATAAAAAACCCAATTGTAGTTACATATGAATATTTATAACTAAAAACATGGACTTTATGTTTAAGGTGCAACTAAAAAATTGTGCAACTGCAGGTTTTTTTACTTTAAAACTGCAGCCATGTGAAAGAACACAATTCAAACTGAAGTAACAGCACATTGAGATGTCTAACCCTTTACCTCCATAATTTCAATTTCCTCCCTCCTATATATGTCATGGCATCAAACACAATGTCCCTTTTAATTTCGCCCTTAGCTCCAACAACATGCACTTGACATGCCTGTAGAGCCTCAGTGCTGCTGCCGTCTCCAACACAAGCAAAACAGCCACACACCAAGTGGAACACAGTGCTATAGAACAAGATTGCTTCATACTGAGAGCAGTCATTTACGGAGCAGCAAATCACAGGGCATATGTGGCATGACACATTTGCTACATGAATGCTTCAGCAGCCATGTGCCCGACAATTCAGCCTACATCTATCATGCCAACATTCAATTCACTATTCAGCAGCACTGCAATAAGGTAGATGTCATTCCATTTACTCAACCCCACCCACATACCCCAACACTGATTTGGTCATACAAGTGGTCTCCTAGCCCAAGATCCTTAGTAAGTTTGTGCAAGCTACTGAATTCAACATTTGAACATGCTTTGTTTAACAGCAATTATTTCTACCATTACCCCACTACAGCTAAGTCACACTGAACTTTTATTACCAAATGGAGTGACTGAGTAAAGGCAAGAGATACATGACATACAGATATTAATAGTTTTTCAGAGATCACAGACATTTAGATGCTGCACCTAAACTAAACCTATCAATTAAATAATTGACAATTCAAGTCAGCACTAACCAATGGTAAATTTAATACAGGCACAAGCACAATATCAGATTAAGCTATACTACACCTAAAGTCTTTTCTATATTAAAGTCATGTATTATTTCCAATTAATTATTTCCAAATAATTTCCAAGTCCTGTTTTAGTTCTATGAGGGATCTAAGACCCTCCAAGAATTCCAAGTGTAGAAAACTATTGTTCCTGCATATTTCAAATCTAGAGTTGCAAAATAAAGTAGAAGGCCTGCAACCAAACCAAACATATAATGAAATAAACTGCAAGTATTTAGCAGATGGTTTCATGCAAGGTGCAAATACATAACTGTTAATGTCACAAATTTGAACCTTTCCTTTGACAAAGACTGAAAAAATATGTGTATGATTATCTTTATCTGTATGAAAGAAGAAAGCATTTAATTAAGGCAGGTTAAGAATTTACTCTTAAAAAAAACCTTTTAATACATTCTTCACATAATCTTGACCCACAGCCTAATTAGCTGAGAGTGGCAAAGGGAACTACTTTGGTGTCAGGAATGCTACTCCTTCTATAGGCAGAGAAGTGATGGTTGAGCTGCCCAAGGCACACATTCTGTATCCTCAACATGTGCCCAACCGTACCTGGGAGGGACCTGAAGAAGTGAATAACAAGAACTATTCAGTCAGTATTCATGTACTGGTAATAGAAAGCAGAATGACCAAAGGAGCAATGGGCGTCAGGTAAACGCATCCGATATAAATTCACAGACATAATTGAAAGCATTACAGCCTAATCAGACATCTAAAAGCAAGGCATGTTCAAACAAAATGTCTATAGGCTCATTAGTGGGCAGTCATTCCATTATAATCATGCATAATGTCAGTGGTGCCTTGAGCCCATGCCAATGACAACAGAATAAATTTTGCATCTCATTTCTGCAGTCGTAAAATTAATGATCAGTTTAAAAATACTTCTTTATAAAAAGTTATTACACAAAAGAAAGACACAAATGTGTCCCTGTGATGTAGCCATGAGGATAGTTAAGAGGCTAATGCTCATTAATATGGTTTCCTCAGAACAATCTTTGATTTATCCTAGAACTTCTTTAAAAGTTTCATTAATTAAACACAGTTAATGGTTACAGGAAAAAGATTACTATTTCTATCTTATTTCCTTCTCTACTCTAATCACTTATGTTTTGATAATGGTGAACAGTCAAGTTCATTAGTTCTCAAACTTTTTAGCCTTGGTACCCATTATTTAGAATGCCAATCTGTCAGGACCCACTGGAAATGATGTCATGGCTGAAAGTGACATCACCAAAAAAGTAAATATTTAACAACCACCATATGAATCAAATCTAAAGTTTACAATATGTATTAGTTTAAAAATTTATTTAAAGTGAAGAGCCTTAGGAATCCTTCCCAGATGATGTTGATCCGTGTTGGGGGTGAGGAAAAATCTGAAGAAGTCTCAAAGGCTACAATTATCCATACTTACCATGAGTTTACCACTGACTACCACTGTTTAAAGCATATACCCAGCAGCCTGTTAAAAGTACATATCTGTAACATTTCCTCATATGCATCACATTAGCATTAAGTCTAATATATCAGCAATAAAATACACATTGAGATAATGGGGGACCCATGTGATATTGAGTCCCAATCCACAGTTTGAAAAACACTGGTCTACTCAGTTGCTTGCAATACACCATATTTAACCCATTTTTATTAAGCACTAGTTTCATTCATAGTAGGTATTATATTGAGCCGAGCAGATAATGCTGCCTTGCCAATACATGAGGCTACTTAACTCTTCTGTTAATGGCTGTTCCCCTTTAATTCCAGTAAAGATTTCTGATTGACTTTGCATCAGCTGAATATTGAGGAATTCATTAGTATTTTATACAGCTTTATAAATGTTCTTAAAAAATGAAGTCTTTCCTCTCCCCCACCATTCTCCAATTGGCTCATGATCAAGAGTTTTGTCATCATCAATATTTGATTTCTGCCACATAGTCTGCCATAAGGCACACATCAAGATATTCCAGTCAATACTTCTGGAGTAAGCTGTTGCTGCAAGGAGGCCTCCCAAATCCCTAGGCACATGTATAGTGTTCCAGGATAATTTTTTAGGCAATGGTGGTCTGGGAATGAAAGTTCTCAAAACATGACTCAAAAATGCACAGCTGGGTTTTGCCACTTCATCTGTTGCTATACCATACTCCGCTAGAAATAAGTTGAATGTTTCTCAACTTGAGAACATCACTGACTGGCAATGCATCATTGTACATGTGTGTAGCAGCATATATGGTGACTTTCATTAAGCAAGTTTGGCCACTTATTTACATTCTGGTCACCAGGGCTTGGCCCATCCAGAAAAGTTCAGATTGGCAGCGGGAGTCCAAGTCAGTTCATCTGCTTCTCTCTACATATCAACATCCTATTTCCTCTTCTAAGACTAGAAAAGGAAGAGAGGGCTTTTGCACAAATGTGAAGGAGAGCCATGGCTACTGAGTCAGAAGACCAGAAGCTAGCATATCACCAGCTGTGCCCACCATGCCTGATGCCAACTGGTGCCTGACGGTGCCCGCTGCCCAACAGAGGTGCCCAGAGAGCATCTGGAGGCCCGTGCATTATCATAAGGGACCCTGGAAACAAGCCCACTGATGGCCTTAGCTTCCACAACAGGATTTAGAGTCTATATTCTTGCCAGCAGCGCATATGCAGCTGCAACTTGTGCAACTTTTGCAGGAAGCCTAGAAAAGTATGGATAACTGACCCCAAGCTCCACAAGACACCATGTATGGTGCCACACTAGGGTGCTTAACCCCTTTTCCCCTCTTGCAATGTTCCAATATACCTTCTTCAAAATGCTTTGCTTCCCCACTGGGGTTAATGGTACAAGAGAGCATCCTTTTTCACCTACAGGCAGAAAGCAGCTATGGGTGTAATTCTGATTACAAAAACAATCAGAGGGAAAAAGGTTAATTGCCCACCACCCGTCTACCACTCTGATGAAATTCAGAGGCCTCTACTTTAATAATAATAAAACTTTATCACGGTCTAAAGACCAGTCACAAATAATAATCAAAATGTATAAAAACAGACAAATATAGGGAATATACTTCAAAATTATGATCCCATGTAAAAGACAGCTCTAAAATAACCATCAACATCAGCGAAACATCAGCAACAAAGCATCTCCCCTTGATCATTACCAAAATGACTAGCAGACTATGCTCTAACTACCAGGTTTGACTGCTTTTAAGATTCTTTTCCGAATGCCAATAGCAACTTGGCAACACTGAAATTTGGCAACACTGAGCGTTATCCTGGGGTTGTAATCCGACAACAACACATACATACATTGTTGCTCTGTACAACTGGGGAATCGGCTAATCCAAGGGGAAACAAGCTCCTCACGTACTCCCTTGTAATAAGAACACCTCAGGAGAACATGTTCCGTAGTTTCTATTTGTTCCATACCACATGGGCAAAAACGTTCTGTCCAGGGGATCTTTTTATACCATCCCTCCAGGACTGAGGGTAGTGCATTATAGTGCATACCCTTAATGCTGAGCGTAGTGCATTAAGCCAGGCCAGGGGCCTCTACTTTTGCACATCAGCAAAAGATTCAAGAAAAAAAAATGAGCCCAGACTTATTGGGAACCTGTTTATGTACCTGGCCCATAGATATCTACAGTGTTGTAATACACAATGATGCATCACACACATAAAATGGCAAAGCAACTGTGTCACATACTAAATGGTAAGTATCACAGATGCAGGAAACAGAACAAGCCAAAATCAGGACAGTAATAAACATTTGTGCTGCTATCAAACACACATTCCTTTTAGCATGCAGGGATCCTGCTTTTCAAGACTATAATTTCACAGGAGACAAGAACGAACTCCCACATCCTCAAGATCTTCTGAATTCACACTTGCTACACCTAGCAACAGGCCACACACCAATGCAGAGACTTGAGCAGCTTATAAAATTTGCAAATTGTAATTTTAGATTGCTATTTTCAGCAAAAACAAGAATGCAAATTTTTACCTATGTTGTATTCACATCAAGCAAGCAAACACACAAGATCAACACATAGAGCATCACAATTTTTATATATATTCTCCTTAATTCCAATCCAAATAGAGCATAAATAGTGCAGCCAGGACTACATACACCAAACCCTTTACTATAAGCTGTTTGGTGGAAATGGGAAACAAGAGGTAACAAATCTAGCTCTCTGCTCCTCATCTCAAGTCAGCTGATTGCTAAGGTTTTGTTTTGATGAAGACACCCCTGATTAGTGAATGAAGAGGGAAACATGCACACAGCACCTAAATGTGCATGCGATTTCCCCATCCAAATTAATGGCATATGTATAGGAACCTCCTTCTATGTGTGTAGTGTCTTTAGCTGCATAGAGTACCCAAAGATATAAAAGCTGGTGTTTCAGCACCATGCTGTTGTATGTAGATACAGAACTTAGCTCTCCCCCTGTACATAATTGAAGATAAATTTATACAGGTTGAATATCTCAAATCTGAAATGCTCCAAATTCAAAAATTTCTGAACACTGACATGCCATAAGTTGAAAATTTCACACCTGAACTCATGCCCGCATGGCCACTGTCAAAACTTTGGTTCATGCACAAAGGCTCATGCAGAGCCTTAAAACCTTTTATTTTAAAAAAGCTTTTTAAATGGGGGCAGAGGTTGGGGGGCTTTTATCTTTTTTATCTTTTCTGTTTTATTGTTTTTAGTCTACGTTTTTAGCTTTAATCTAATTGTATTTTAATTACATTTTAATGTGTTTTTATCTCTATTTATTATCATATGTAATTTTAGTGGTGTTTTATTGTTTTTTAATTGTTTGGCCGCCTTGAGTTCCCCCCTGTGGGAGAAGAAAGGCGGGATAAAAATTACTTAAATAAATAAATAAATAAAATAAATAATAGTTTAAAATACAGTAATGTATAAAAATAATTTCATGCTATGAGTATAAGATGTATATGAGACATTAATTAACCTGGGTCCCATTCCAAAGATTTTTTTAGTATTTGTATGCATGCTTCTGGTGGTTGAGTTAAGGGCTGCCGAAGAATGCTAAACAGGGAAAGTTTTCTCCTAGATTGGAGACAGCAAATTTATAAGTTGCTGTGAGTCATCAGGGCCAGAAGGTATCACTGTTTATAGCTTGGCTGACCTGAAAACTCCTGCTGGAAGTCTGAAGTCATTCCCTGATGCCAGATGTGATGAGCACATTGTGAAGGATTCCACCTGGAAAGAGAAGAGTTCTACAAGCTGCCCAAAGAATCATGTAGACTAGTCTGCACCCTAGGTATAAATAGTCTACTTACGGGCTGGTGGACCTCATAAAGGATCTCCCAGCAGTTCTAATTGTCACATGCTAAATAAATCAAGTTGTATGTCAATACTCAAAAACAAAAAGAGCTCCTAAGCAACTGTACACAATCTGTACAAGTAATTATTTATTGGTTTTATCTTCCAGTACAAGTCTCTGGATGCTTGTTTTTAACATGTATTTTCAATAAAATCAAAGGTATTTGAATTCACTGTTTTAATATTAGTATTTTTTAAAAAGAGTATTAAACTAAAGCTGTTTTTCCTTTTGTTTGCAAAAAATGAGATGAGGAGTGAGGAATAAAGCTGATCCGAAGAAATATCATTACACATGGAAACCAATGGCAGCTAAACTTTGTTATCTCCTGCCCAGCATTCCTACCCTCAGCAGGGAAAGGGGAAAAAATCCAACAACAAACAACTATAGTTCCACATACTCTTTCTGACCTCATGCTGTGACCCTCATACCAGTATTCAGACTGCAGGTCATGACCTCATGAATTAACATCATGAAAATAAGGGCTGTTCCAGGTTTGGCTTCAGAACAGGCCACTGTATCCGTCTGTGTTTAATGAGGCTATATAAGATCTGTTTCACCGTACCCAGTGGAAGATAATATGCAAACTGTATTTCTGGTTTCAGTTACAACATTTCAACTCTTGTTTCCCATATGCCCAACTCTGGTAACCAAGTACAACAGAAATACTAAATACTGTGACAACAGAAAGCAGAAATACTAAAACTTTTGGGAAATAAAACCTATATTAAAATTTGATATAGTGAAGCTTTTGTCTTTCATGCATAATATGCTTGTGCCATTTTACAAGTCTCAACTTAATATTTGAACACAGTTGAAGCTAAAACAGGGACTGGTGGGATGTTTTTATTTATTGTTTTCTGTCTTTCTGCACACTCAAGCACATTTTTTAAAATCCGAAAACTTTCCACTTTTTTCTTCCAGCAGGGGGAGCTAGCACCCTCAGCCTCAAAAGACACTACAGGAGAACAATCAGGATGCTAACATATTTGCAATTGTAAATATAAATAAGACTGAATGCACCTACTATCAGATCAAATGTTTACCAATGAACAAAATATTTAAGCCATGTGCAAATGAAACCTACCTCCATCAGGGAATTCTTGAGGGTAGCTGCAGAAGAGAGAAGGAGGCAGAGGGGGGAACAAAAGATAGTAAAAGTGTTATAAAGTCTTAAAAAGTCAACATAGTTTAAAAATTACAATCCACAGTACTGACATCAAACACTGAATAATATATCAATGCTTCTTGAAACTATAAAGTCAATAAGATTTAATACACATTTTAGAAGGTTGCTATTTGCATATTTATAATTAACATGAAGGACAAAAAATAAAATTCAGATCCAAAGATATGCAGTTTTATATCAATAATTTAGTTTTGAAAATGAATTTAATTAGCAATTAAAACCAATTCAAGGATCAATACATCCATATGGAAGACTGAGAAGTATTTTAAGTAAGGTCCTATACTTCTGCACAGTTCTGTGCTACCACTCATATTACCTTAATCAACAAGAGATATAAAAAGTCAATTCACACTACAATTCTAACATGCTCGTGAGTTAATGCAGCTGTCCCAAGGTCAGAGTGTTGCAAACATGCCACAAGATCTAAGCCAACTCAGCAACACCAGATCCAGTCCTCACACCAGCTAAGAGATGCTGGTTTGCACCAGACAGCGTTGGGAGTGTGATCAGAGAACAGTTCGCCATAAGCAAAGGAGTTTTTGGGTGGGAAGGATCAGACCCTGGAAGGATGGCAGAGGACCCAGGCAGCCCTACACAGGCTTCTCAGATTTGTACCAGAAATACAGCTTTCCCTGGGGCAATGGGAGATAAATATATTATGTCCCCTTACCCTAAGAACTCAGTCCACCTCCTAAGTTACAAACTGGAATTGCAAATGCAATTGGGTTGTGACTGTTAACTCCCCAAGCTACAGAAACTTTAGAAAAAAAATCATGTGAAAATGGCAAGTAAGGCATATGTGAGCCAAGTACATAGAAACACCAAAAGTAGAAAAATTCTCTTTCAATTGCCAGATGCCATTTATTTACATAACAAGAACAGAAATTGTATGCTATTCTATATTTCTTTTTTTTTCAGGAAACCAATTTCTCCAGGCTGGGCAGAGTGCCAGAGTGTCTTACTAGGTAAATAATCTGTCTAGTGTGGATCAACTGAAAGCTCTAGCTCCCCTTACTTCAAGGGACTGAGGTGTGCCAATTCAGCAATTCTAGTCTGCACATCCCAGATGTGCTGGATGTGTCACTATGCACTAGTCCCTACAGGTCCATGCAGCTGACAAGTACTGGCACTGGACCAGAAGAAGTTATGCAAGCCAGACTGCTGGATTCCTATGCTGAATATGGGAGGTCATGGGAAAAGCCATACTGCCAAGCTGTAAAATACATAGTTTCCATTGAAACAGATCCTTAGGAGCCTTTACAGCTTGAAAATCTTCGAGATTCTGGCTGCTATCCTAAGCTCCACTTAGGCCAACATAAGCCTCAGCTTAAGCTCTGCGCTGACCTGGGGGTGTCACTAAAGTGCAGTAAGACACTTCTGCCCCGCTCCTAGAGGAGGGTTAGGCCAGAGCTCAGGCATACACTGACCTCCCCATACCACCAAGGAAAGATATGCCATGCAAGTTAGGCTGCCCTAAATTTGTTAGGATTGCGCCTTCTGTCTTAGTCTTCCAGTTCAGAAGGCTTAAAAGCACATCATCTTCACTATCTTCACACACTCACAAAGATGACTCATCTCTTATTTCTCCTTCCCACAAAAGCTCCCAGAGATCACAGTTCACTCCAAGTAGTTTACAAAGACCCAATCCCAAATGGAAACCCAAAGACCCAATGGAGCAAAGAGCTTGCACTCTCTCTCACCACCCCTAGGGGATCATCTAGAGATGTCCACCTTCTTGAGCAGCACACACCAACAGCTAGTCTGGAACAATAGCAAGAGTGCTGGGAAGACTACAAAAGCCAGGTTCAATTTCTCACTCAGCTATAAAGCTAACTAGCAGATTATTTATTTTTATTATTGACTAGCAGAATTTGCCCATCATTATGGGTGTAAAAATTTCCAGAATATTTGCGGGCCCCAGGCATGGCTGGGCACTGGTAGGCACCAGGCACCGGAGGGTATGGGGACACTGGCAGGCACCCCTACTGGCACTGGACAACCCAACCAGGAACTGGGCATGAGCAGGCACCACCAGGCACTAGGCACCAGCGGACACAGGGCATTCCTACCGAGCATCACTGGTCACCATCAGGCAGTGGACACCACTGGGTACCAATGAACATACCTACTGGGCACCAGCAGGCACCCATAACAGGCACCAGCAGGCACAGGGCACCATGCACCAGAAATGGAATTCCAAGCACCGCATGTCCCTACTAGACACCACCTGGTGACAGTGGGCACTACCAGTCATCCCTGCTCAGCACAAGGCACCGACCACCACCAAGCAGCAGGCACCACTGGACACCAAATCAGTTCTTAGTGGGTACTTACATCACAGTAGGAATACACTCACCAAATTTCATGCTTCTCAATCCAGGGTTGAGGCTGGGTCTTATCAGTCAATTCTCAATGTTAAGTATAGGGACAAAAACACACTGCCCCCCTTTTTGCCCCCTTTCAGGTTAAATTTATAAAAAATGGTTTTTAGTAGGTGCTCAAGTCATGAAAGCAATACCCTCCCCAAATTTCATGCTTCTAGGTCTGGAAGTTTTGGCAGAGTGTCGATGAGTCAGTGAGTGAGACGGTGAGTGACTCTTTAGTTTTATATACAGTATAGATTATTAATTTTCAAGTCAATCCTCTTCCTTGTAGAATAAAGAGGGGAGGGCATGCACAGCCCCACTTCTCTGGGTTCTTACAAGGACAGCAACATAAAACCTAGTTTTTGCAAAAAAGGACTTTTGGACCCAACTTCATTAGTAACTAGTTAAATCTGGACATTACTACACCATAACTGAACATTTGGTAACCAAAAGTCTTTCTGCATTGTCTGTCTGAACATGTTCTGCTACACTTCAGCTCATAAGTCAGTCCTTCTAGATCCTTCAAATATGGAAAACAACACCATGTCTTTTCCATATTTAATGGAATTGGAGGTTTTTCTCAGGGATAAATGACTAGTTATTTAAACATTCTGATACAGTCAGGAAGCAAACACCTTTCAAAGGACTTAAGTAGCAGGAGAAAAAATGCAAATACATTATAAAATATTTAGGAAATAAGAAGGAGAAAGGCTACATAACAAATCAACAACTACAGAAATTAAAAATCAAGACTATGATAGGCACCCATAATAGCACATTCAATGCCATAGTCAAGTAAAAATGAATATTCTGAAAGATACTTCACATTTTCTCCCAGACAAAACGGTGCAATATTGCACTTAATATATTCAGAACATATAATATTCAGAACTAATATGTTCTGAAAATACAGTCTTCATACAAGTAAAGTGTGAGAATTTGGGGATATCAGGATTTTGCACAACAACCAATAAATGTGTGCATCAATATGATATATTAAGTAGAAAGCTAAATCTATCATTCAGGGAGTCCCAAAGAGACCACCAGAACCAAAATATGTTAGATTGCAAAGATCTAGGTAAAATAAGATATAGGTCAAAATCTCTCTTAACTGTCTTAGGGTGCAGTCTTAACCTAGGCCAGAAGAACTCATTGGTCTTCCCACTCCCATGATGATGTAGGAAGGCAAGCACATGTCTGTGCACTGGCCTAACCCCTCCTGCAGGAGTGGGGAGGTGTCTTACAGCCCTTTTGTGAAACTCACAGGCCAGCATGGGACTTATGCTAGGGATTAGGCTGGCCACACTGAGAGTTAGGATTACAGCCTTAGTGGCTATGTTCCTGCATCAGTCAACACCACCCCCCATCTGACAAAATTGGCATATAAATAACATATGAGACTCACAGACTTGTTGCAAGAATAATTCACTTGGGGCCCAATCCTATCCAACTTTCAGGTGTTATCAATGTAATGTGCACCACCTTGAAGTCACAGAGGCCCCCTCAAGTCAGCAGAAGAGGCATTTCCAAAATAACACTTTTTTACAATGGGGTTGAATTACAGTCGCATCAGTACTGGAAACTTAGATAGGACTGTGCCCCTTGTGTAGCAAACATATACATATGTAACAACTTACTTGGACTTAATGTCTTTTATCTTCTTAATCAGAGCATCTCTCTTTTCCTTTGCTCTTTTGGATAAATTTTCTCCTTTTAGAACATCTGATATAAATGTATCAACATCTGTAGCAATAAAGAAGGGGTGGAAAAGAGAGATACATGTCAAGTCAAAAGGAGAAACGATAATTTTCAGAAGATAAATACTTCTATTATGGCTTTTTTCATAAGGCAATAATATCCAAACTATCTAATGGAGTTACTTTATCAGTTCCAGGCATAATATAATTGAAAGATATTTCAAACTCTAAATTGGAGAGATTTGTTCACTGCTGTGCTTCTGCTTAGCACAGCAAATGCTGTTTTGACATTTGCCATCATTAAATGAACAAAATCCAACAAGTTTTAATAAACTGTCAAAGTGTGTAAAATATATACACTCCCTATCACTTGAGGAATAAAAGTAAGACGACAATAAACTCATTTAATGTGCACATGATTGCCACAAAATCAAATAGCATTAGGCACTTTCTCTAACAAAAGCTCATTTGCTGAAGCAACTGTACACTTGGATTATCTTCATGAGGGCCAAAGATAGCTCCCATCTTGATAGCATGGGCACAAAAAAGTAAAACTGTCAACAATCCACATAAAAAGTAAACTGGTCAACAATCTCAGTGGCCTTATCAGAAGCAGCTAACAGAACCTATGTCATAATAGTTACTGAATTGTATCCTAAGAAAGTTAGCCATGACTATGTCCCACTGAAATTAATGGGTGAAAGAAATTGACTATGAGCATAATCCTAACCGTGTCTGCTCAAAAGTAAGTCCCACTGTGTTCAGTGGGTCTTACTCCCAGGAAAGTGTCTTTAGGATTGAAGCCTATGACTAGCTCATCTTATTGATGTCAGTGTTGCTTCACTTTGACTTACTTCCTTAGGATACTATCCAATGTGTGCAATCCAGGCCCAGATTCTATATAGGTACAACACTGGTAATTAAAAACATGAAATTGAATTTGTTCTTGTAAGTAGAACAAACCATGGCTTTTTTTTTTTGCATTGCACAGATGCTGTCTAACAGTATGATCCTATCCCACTATTCAGAAGTATGGCCCATGGAATTTAATGGGACCCACTATGACTGGAGTTCCACATAAGCCTCCTTAAGAATTTTCTTGAAATCAGAAGGCACTATAGAAATAGATAAAAATGCACTGCAAGTAGTTCATGTTAACTTCGTGTTAACATGTTAACTTCAGACAAACTCAACGTTACTTGGACATCTAATATAGGGTTGCCATGATTCTCTTCCATTAAACCAGGACAGGACACCCTGTCAAACTTGTCAGCATGTGAATGCAATTAACCCAAAACCAGATAGTCCTGGTTTTCTGGGACATAGGCAACCCTAAACTAAATATTTTTTCAAAATTTGCACATGAAAGGCTCCTGCCATGAAATAAGAAGTTATAGCCTTTACAAATCAGCCTTTACACAGTGCTTTGAGTATGCAAAACATACATATGTATGTAATTCTTGCAGCCCCAAATAAAATGGAGGCGATATCGCTATGTCGCAGCCAAGTCTGAAAGCCAAAGGCTTTCAAAAGGGCAACAAAATAGCAAATGAGATTTTGTGTAAGTGTAAAGCAGTAGTAATGGGAGGACCCCACTTATCCTCATCTGTATGCTAATGGGATCCAGCCCAACTGCAGCTACCCAGGTAAGAGAGATGAAGGTCCTGATGGCTCTCTCATTGAAAACAAACTTTGGGTGCAGCAGCAATTTTAAAAAGGCAAACATTCTTAAGCATTAGTAGAAAACGGGCTGAAAACAGAACTGCCAGTATCTCAATGTCTTGTGTACAAAGGTATTGGCAGTCACATTTAGAACATCATCATAAAAAGGATATCATCCTAGAAGTGATACTAAGCTGTACAGTCTGAGCAGTTGTAGGATTGGAGCAATTTCCATTAGGAGACAGCCTAAAAAAAGTTATGACTTGAAGGAAACAAACAAAAGAAAAGAGGACAACACAATAGATCTTTATACAATTATAAATAGGTAGTATTAGACGTGTGGTTTTTGGTGTAACCAGATGAATCATTAGGGAGTGTGGGGGGTGCGATCTGCACCACGTGACATGCCCTGGGGGTGACGGGCAATGGGGGACCCCAAAAAATGCAATTTCACAATGGTTTATGTCATATAACAATGGATTTGTATTGAAGAACTGAATCCAAGGCAAGAATCCATTTTGAAATAGCACCTTCCTATCAAAAGTTTTGGCCAAAAAAAATGCGTTGAACTCTAAGGAAAGAGAAAGTGACCAATATCACGGCTTTACTCAAAAGTAGGCAAACTTGCCATAGTCCATTAGAAAGGGCAGGCTGAGAAGAATCCACAGACACCACAATTGTCCTGATCCACTGAATACAGCCCCCACTGTATCATCCCAGAATGAGATCCCTGATTATTGCTTTGAATGCACTGAAAATGAGAGTGAACTGCCCAGCTGTGTTTACTAGAGAGTAAGCAAGCATGCCTTGGCTGGTGTGCAAGATTTCCAAAATGATCCTGATCAGGGATGTCACTAGGGTGTTTGAAAGGGGGCACCCTTGAGTCAGATGACACTGCATGTGACCAAAATGGCTAAAATCATGATTTGTAGAAATAACTCTATCATGCTATTTACTGTTGGGTGCGTAATTTACAACAGAATGCAGTGAAAAAAGTCACTTTGAAATATCTTTATTCTCTCAAAATGTAATGTCAAAAAACCAGTGGATGTGGGGCAATGTCATGTAACCACGCCCACTGCATGGGTTAATTGCCCCGCCCACTGCATAGGTTAATCCGTTAGCCTCAGGACTGGGTGATGAGAACCCTAGTGATGCTCCAGGGTGTGACTAGTCAAAAGATGTATCCGGGATAATTTTTTTTCTAAAAATTAAAAACACAAGTATACAAACCTACACTTTACCCTTTCTGTTCTTTCTACTCAGGGTAGTTTACTGACAGATATACAAAAGAAAAAAAATTCAACAAAAAGATAAGACAACTAAACTCAATGTTAATTAAAAAAGAAACTAATTGAGCAGCAAGTATATAAAAAATAGGGTATGCCATTTTTATTACTAATATGACACTTACTCTCAAATTTATAGCAAAAACAATTGAACTATGTTTCAAACACTGTAGGCTATTTCAAGAATGTCACTGACTGCTCTCTATTTTTCAGATTCAATGTATCTTGTCTCATTTCAATACCGTTTAATAGATGGAAACTGCAAAGGTAATCAGCTGAAATGATAGCCACATAATGATTATGTCTTGTGCTGTTATCCAGAATTCTCCTGCTATGAACATTCATTTTACTAACACTCAGCATGGAAATAGAGCACTTGAAAGTTAGTTCTCAGACATAAAGACCTAATGTAGAAAATGGATTTAACTTGGATAGACTGTGTTGACTCAGAGGATGGTCTAGAGAAGTTGAGATGGGCAGTTCTATCTTTTCACCACGGTTGCTAAAACAGACAGAAAAAAATCCATTTAGAACAGTGATTTTCAACCTTTTTCTTCTCATGGCACACTGACAATACAGGCACACCATCATAGTCCAAATTGTTTTTGGACTATTGACAAGGCACCCCATGCTGTTGATGGAGGGTTCACACCAACGTTAGCCCTACTAATATACAGGGTGACTCAAAATGAATGGGACAAAAAGGCAAGCAACCTCACAGGTATGTTTTCTTTTTGTCCCATTCATTTTGAATTGCCCTATATTATCTTTTCACCAAACTTCTACGAAACACCTGCAGGCCATGGCAAACTGGTTGAAAATCACTGGTCTAGAATGAAGAAACTTCTAAAGGGGTTTAGAGAGAAGTTTCCCATTTAAACTGCCTTAAATAAGTGGCACAATAAGTGGCACACACCGTATATACTTGAGTATAAGCAGAGTTTTTTGGGCCCCAAAAAAGCCCCCTCGACTTATACTCAGGTGAACTGAAATGTGGTGGGATCAAACCCCATAATGTTATATACCGTTGGATGCATATTGAAGAGCAGAATCCAATGCAAAAATCAGTTTTGAGATATCTCATTCCTATCAAACATTATGGCCAAAAAACCAAAAACCAAAAACTATAAAAATAAAAAATACATTTTTGGCAATTTTTTTAAGCAGGTAGGAATTTTGGCCTGGTGGTAGGAATTTTGGGTTTGGCATCTGGTCACCCTGTCCTATGCCTGTCTACTCTGATGTAAGCCCCACTAAGTTGAATGAGGCTTACTCCCAGGAAAGTGTGCTTAGGATTGCAGCCTATGAGTTCCAAGAAGGCTACAAGGAAAAGGACCAGTACCAATACCTGCAGCATTTCCCACCCTAGGCTTATACTCGAGTCAATAAGTTTTCCCAGTGTTTTTTGTGGTAAAATTAGGTGCCTTGGCTTTTACTCGGGTCGGCTTATACTCGAGTATATACGGTAAATGGATTTTGGTGACACAAAAGGAATACTTAAAAGACCCAGAAAGGCTGTATATACAGTAGATATCATTTTTATTACACCCTTTCACCATAACAGAACAGAAACTGAAGCAATAGCTGTGGGCTTATATCTGGTTAACCCTGTTGAACCGAACAAGTTCAGTCTTCAGGCATTATTCAAGAAGGTTTTAAGGTCCTTTACATCCACCAATTTCAATGGAAGAGTGAGAAGCAAGAATTTGACAGTTATGCAACAGGACTTAAAATAAGCTAGAATTTGATCAATTTTCAGAGGCTTAATATTCCCATTTTGTAGCGGACTAATGAAAAGCATACCCACATTGCAGGAGTAAAATTCCCCCATACGGTATCCCCCCACTACGCATCAATCCCTCACGCACATCAACCGCCATGCGCATCCACCCTCATGCGCAAATCCCCCATGTGCAACCTTCCCCATGCGCATCAACCCCCCACATGCAGCATCCTCCCCAGTGCAACCTCTTCCTCTGACCAACATCTCCCCCCAGTGCACCAGGCACCAACCACCAAATTAGCTGGATGTTGGTCAGTCTTCCATGTTAAATATAGGACAAAAACACGTTGCACCCCTTTTCAGTCCCTTAAGGGTTAAATTTCTCCACATCGGTTCTTGGTGGGTGTTCATGTGACAGAGGAACACTGTCCCTGGATTTCATGCTTCTTGGTCTGGGGGTTGGGACAGAGCATCCATCAGTCACCGATTCTTCAATGCAAAGTATAGGGAGGAAAACGCTTTGCACCCCATTTCACTCTCTTCCAGTTGGAATTTCCAAAAACCGGTTCTTAGTACACCCCTCGGTCACGGAAGGAACACCCACCCCAAATTTCACGCTTCTAGGCCCACCGGTTTTGGCTGGGCATTGATGAGTCAGTCAGTGAGTCAGTGACTTTTCTCTTTTATATATATAGAAGATTTTAAGCAAGCAATTAAAGTTGTCATGATCCTCAAACCCAGAGCAAGGACAAGTTTGTTCTGAACAGCAACTACAGTTCCTAAATACACTGAAATATGATCCATTCAAACTATGGAAATAAGTACAAATAAAAATGTCTTAAGTTCAAATGCTAACTCACCGGAAATTTTCTGAGGTTTTTTTTTTTTAGACTTTGGAGAAGTCATGGTTACTGCAAATCTGAATGATAGCAGTTTCTACTGCAAAACTACTCTCCCACAAATAACACAGAGAGGTTTCTTTATAGATTCATAAAGGAAGTCTGAAAGACCATCTTGTCCAAAATACCATCTTGAATGATCCACATAAGTCAGTTTGGCTGAAATATCACTGATTAGTGTTAGGGGCAGTCAGGACAAAGCATACTGAGGTAGCAGTCTTGTGACCAGACTTCCCTCTAAGATGCACAGCTGTGCTGGATTTGCAGCCCATTTGCAACTTCCAACATATCATCCCAGAGTTCAACAATGACATCATTGCCAAATGCTCTAGAGCTGGCCCTGTGCAGCATCTTTTGTGCTCCATGCCCCTATAAAAATTACAGGGAACATTGTTCAGGATAATATAAAAAAGGAAGCATTGTTCCAGAAGAACAATGATTTCCAATCCACTTTGTTCAAGTGGCCCTGCAGAACTCAAATAGTCTAAACCTATCAAGGACCTACAGCAGCAGATCTTTATCATGCATTTTGGAACCACTAGGACAAATGACCAGACCAGATACAAAAGTGCTCCATTTGCAGGTCAGAACTACCTAGATTCTCCACTAGTGTACATAAGGTGGCAGTTCATGGGAGAATTAGGTCTAGCTGTGGGTGTGTGCGGAGGATGGATTTTGGTGGCACAGGCAACATTCATATCCTATGCAACCTGCTCAAGTCCAGAAAGGCCCTTGGGCCTATTCATTTTTATGCCAGCAAAAGAGCTGGCATAGATCTGAATATGCTGACTAGGGACCAGCAAGGTTCACTGTTAGATAAGATCTGAACTTATCACTCCACTGCTGCCTGATCCTCAGCTGGCCCATAAAATCCGTTGGATGCTCAGTGCTACTGAACGCTCTGGGCCAAACCAGGCCAAAAATGACTACACTTCAAGAAACTACACGAAACTAAGATGCAACTCTGTTTTACTAATAATGCACTTATTCTAACCACATTCCTGCTCATCCTGACTTTTCCTCTTTGTTCCATATGTACTTTATGTATTGCTTTTCAATAAAAAGAGTTCACAAAGCAGTTTATGGGGGGAAATGAAATAATTAAATTATCATAACATTTGGATTAGAACCCATGCATGTAATCCAGTGTGCCACTCCAAAATGGCAAGCTGCACCTGTCAGACTTTTAAAAAAAGTCTGGTCCAGCAGACAAACACCATCTATGATGATAAAACACTTTGACTTTGCAGAATGGCACCTGGGACAAAGGGACTGAAGTTATATTTGCACTCACTTGTCACTAGCACTTCTTCACACCTTTAGTTTCCAACTTATCAAGACCTAAGTAATCCAGTCATATGTCATTGCACTTCAAGCTAATTTAACAAGTTCCTGGTTAGCAGGAAGATGCAGAAGGAAGAACTATCATCTCTGTGCTAGATAGTGCTCTTCCCTACCTCCTTCACTGTGGACAGATCTCCAGGTCTAATTTTTCTCAAGTGTGTAGGTACAGTACTAGAAATCCTAAGTAGGAGATTAATATTTCCTCCTTCCCCTGCCTTCCTGAAGAGAATTTGGCTACAACTGCCAGTTCCCTATGGACTGGGGCAATAACTGGTGGAACTCAAGAGTTGCTGGATTATTGTTTATAAGTATTGTGAGCCTCCCTGGAGATCTTTCTATCAAACAACAAGGCATAAACCTATAAATCAGTATGTTGGGAGCCACTGTGAACACCTCTGAAATTGCAGGAGGGGAACAATGGGATATGAATATTTTAAATAAATAATGTTCTGCCTGGAGGAAGTTAGAAAGATGTAGCCTCAAAAATCAACTGCTCCCCTATGCTGTTGTTCAGTGTAGCAGAACGGAGCCTCCCGACCAATTCCATTTGCATACAAAATTTGAACAGTAAAGGCACACTGTTGGTGGCTGCCTCACAATGACAAAAGTGATCATATTCAGACTGAGCAACTTTCTAAGACCACTTTTCTGCTCTCAGCTATGGGGAATTTAGAGCCACTGTTAGTGGAGATTTTAACTGAGATCTGGTTTTCAGAAATAAATTTTAATATAGGTAATCTTGAGTTGCTTTTAAAAACAACTCAGATTACAAAATGTGTCCCTCTATCTTATATTCACTTTGAAAAGATGATAACCAAGATGCGTACTTGTGTGTACACATGGGTCTGGGGGTACATGCTGTATATCCACTCATTCCTTGTTCCATACACTTTATGAAAGTTCATGTTGTAATAAATTCATCTTTAAGGTATGACCAAACAATTTGTAATGCTGTTCATTATTATGCTCAAATTATGAGGAAGCAGAAGGAGGCCAGTCCCCTTTCTTTTCATAATCATTCTACTTTATGTACTACTTATAAAAGACTACCCCATCTATAGCCACACTTCCATTGGTCTATGCATCCTACAATAGGATGCATCCTACATTGGGGAGAGTAGTCATGTCCTCAAAATGAGAGAATCTTTGTTCCCTTATTTCAGGGCTGCATTGCTGATGCACTGGCAGTGGCAAGTTGGATAGGATTGGGCACTGTGTTATACAAACAGGTGTTTTCCGTAGAGTTTCTTCTCTCAAATCAGTAAAGCAAACTTTCACAAATTGTATCTTCAAACTGAAGAGATTTTAAAATACTGTTTTGTGAAAAATAATTTTTAAAATCATTAATTTTCATCCATCCTGTATGTTCTGCACAATAAAACTTTCTTTGTTCAGCACTTGTCCCATATGGTGGTGAGTTCACTATTAAGGACCAGAATCAGCATTTATTTAAGGGAATAATATCTCGCCTTTCCCTTGCCAACGAAAGTGCCCCAGGTGGCTTACAAACTTTGGTTCATCTCTCCTGCTGTTCTAAGAACAACCCTGTGCGGTAGGCAAGGCTGAGTGGCCCCTGGTCACTCTAGAACAGGGGTCCTCAAACTTTTTAAACAGGGGGCCGGTTCGCTGTTCCTTAGACACTTCGGGGGCCGGACTATAAGTTTGGAAAAAAATGAATGAATTCCTATGCACACTGCACAGGGAAAAGAATGCAATATTTAATTTCAATTCAACAATCTTTATTGGCATAAAAAGAATGCAATATTTAAAAACAAATAATATTTTAATGTGAACTATGGGACTGCTTTTTGCTAATGATATGGTCAATGTTATGTTCCATATTTGTCACTCCTAGTTGTAGCAAGTGATGCAAGTGTTCATCTGTTCATCATTTCATGAATTATGCCACAAAAAACCCCAAAAGTGAGGCCTCATACGCCTCATTGCAGCCTCAGACCCCCATCCATGCATTCATCCCTACACAGAAGTAATGGGCTTACTCCTAGGAAAGTGTGGCAAGTTTGCAGCATCAGAGCACCATCCTAAGCATCAGAGCCTCATCCATCCATCCCTACACAGAAGTAATGGGCAGGCTAGGAAAATGTGGAAGGCTTGCAGCATCAGAGCCCCATCCTAAATCAGAGGCCCAAGCCGGCGACTGAGCGGGAAAGGCGCAAGAGGGTCTGAGCAGGAAGCACGCACACCTGTTATTGCTTCTCTGCAGCGCCAGGGGTTTCCTGGGCGGCGCGTGTGCAGTGACTTACCAGAAAACAGCGACTGAGCGGGGAGGGCGCGCGCGCCAGGCAGGAAACCCCTGGCTCTGTGAGGTAGTGGCCACAGGCATGTACGATTCTCACTCAGTCCCTTGTGCGCTGTGCGCCTGGCATCAAGGCCCCTGGGGTTCCTCCCCAACCCTTGGCGTGGAGAGGTGAAGGGGGTTCTGAAAATGCCCATGGGCAGAACTGAGGGCCCTGGGGGCCGAATCCAGCCCACAGGCCATACTTTGAGGACTCCTGCTCTAGAAGCTTAATGGCCAAGGAGGGATTTGAACCTTAATCTTTCAGGTCTCAGTCCAACTCCCTAACAACTACACCATACTTTTTCTCCTCCATTTACACAGATGACTTTCTTCATCCAATTTATGTTTGATGAAATGTTAAGGAAACTGGTCTGCTGCAGAGGCCTGTCCTCACTGTAAATTCAGAAATCAGCCACACTTACCATTACTATTTTTACAATGTACTAGCTTCTTCCACAACAAATGATGTTCAGCTCCATTAGAGTCTCTAATTAGTTTTGCAATTGATTTCAAGAACATGCAAAATGGTTGCATAAATACAGATGCAAAAAAGACCTTTGGTAGAATTATGGAAGAAAACAATGGAAGCTTCTGCAAATGAGTTTAAAACTTTGAGGAAGTTGTCAGCTACATACAAGATATGCCATGCAAATTTCAACAGAAACTAGGAGAGGGCTTTCAAAGTACATATTGTACAATATAGGAAATGCAAACAAAACTTTTGCTACTCAGACACATGAAAATGGAGAGAAACATGAAGTATGCTTTTTCTGGTTGAAAATTAGATCCCAAATATAAACACACTGCCACTGGTATCAGTGATATGAACTTGAGCTTCGCAGTTAAAGGCCCAATCTAGAGAATTACATGGAGCACAATCCTAACCATGTCTACTCAAAAGTAAGCCCCATTGTGTTCAATAGGTCTTAGGAAAGTGTCTTTAGGATTGCAGCTATTGTTACCTTGAACAAAATTAATCACAGAGGCTGGGATATGGTATAGGAATAGGGTACCCTGTTCAAGAAAGTGTTGGAAGCACAACTATACCAGGGTGATCAGAAGTTAAAACCACTGTACCATAATACAGCAACGTACACACCACACACACCACTATACCCCTAAACTACACACACCACACTGTAGCTCAGTACCCCCCAGTACATACCACACACACACCACTCTACTCCACAATACACACACATACCCCACTGTACCCCACAGTACACACCACACTCACATGCCACTGTACCCCCCACAGTACACACACCACACTGTACCCCATACCCCATGGTACACCACATACACCCCAATTTACCACAGTACACACCACTGTACCCCAGTACACATACACCGCTGCACCCCCCAGAGTACACACACCACACTGTACCCCATACTTCACAGTACACACACACACCATGCACCCCCACAGTACCCCAAAGTACACACCACACACCACTGCACCCCCCACAGTACACACACACCACTGTACCCCATACTCCACAGTATACACACACCATGCACCCCCACAATACCCCAAAGTACACACCACACACCACTGCACCCCCCACAATACACACACCACACTGTACCCCATACTCCACAGTACACACCACACACACACCACTGTACCCCATACTCCACAGTACACACACACCCCATGCACCCCACAATACCCCAAAGTACACACCACACACCACAGTACCCCCAATGTACATACTCCAGACTGCACCCCAATACCCCACAGTACACACCAAACACACATACCACTCTACCCCCCACCATATACCACAGTACACACTCCACTGCACCCCAAAGGACACACACAACTCTACCCCACAACCCCTCTGGCCTCACGTGCCCCCCTCACCTCCCCAGGAGACTTAGGTCTTCCTCAGCCCAGCCCAGCCGGGTCCTACCGAGGAGGAGGCTGGCGAGGTCCTGAGGGAGGGCAGTGCTGGTGGAGGTGCTGCTGCCGCCCTGCATCCTGAGTCCGGCGCTGGCGGGGCAGCTGCTAGCAGGACCGTTGAAGGACACAAGCCACGCCCCTCGCCCGCACTCCTCGGGAAGCCAGGGAAAGAGCCCAAGGCAGGGGGCGGGGCTACTCCTAGAGAGGCGGTACCCTCCCCGGACCTACCCCGCCTACTCCACAAACTGCGCATGGGCACCAAACTCCGGGTCTCGCGCCGCCCCACGCTGCGTTTGGAGTTCTAGGCACGTGATCTCCCGCCGCCATTTTTAAAAAGGGCATCGCGTTTGACAACAGTTGGGCTGCTTTCCCTAACCAAAAATGGCTTCTTGCGTTCTGTTGTAAGGCCTTTCCCCATTGGATAGAATTATTGACTCAGATTGTGAAAGCTGCTGCATGATTGGTGGAAAAGATTTGTTGCACCGGTTTGAGCCACGCCCTCTTCAAGATACAGCCAATCAGAATGTTGGCTTTTGCCAGCCTGATGGAACTGATCCATGGGGGGGGAGCTTAGGGCAGAGTTTGTTCTTAGGGAATGTTAACCAGTGGAACTCCTTGCCACATGAAATAACATTATAAAGCCATTATGCAGAGGATGAACAGAATGGGTAGAGGGTTCTTCCTTTCCCTCTCACACAACCCCAGGACCAAGGGGCATCCAGTACTATTCAGTGTTGGGAGAGTTAAGACAGACAAAAGGAAACATTTATTTACCCAGCATTTAATTGATCTGTGGAACTCCTCGCCACAGGATGATGGTGATGGCATCTGGCCTGAATGCCTTTAAAAGGAGATTGGACAAATTTATGGAGAAAAATGATTATAATTGCTCTGTGGAACTCCTTGCCACAGGATGGTGGTGATGGCATCCGGCCTGGATGCCTTTAAATTTATAAACATCAGCATTTAAATTTTTAAATGCCAACAAATTTATGGAGGAAAAGAAGACTCAGTCTTTGGAACTCCTTGCCACAGGAAGCGGATATTATTATGTCTGCCCCCAAAAAGAGTCCATTACGGTTTCCAAGCCATGGGTACATGCAGCCTCCTGGTTTTAAATGTAGGCCACCTCAGTAATGCCAGGTGCAAAGGAGTGTGCCAGGATGAAGGTCTCTTGTGGTCTTGTGCGGTGGCATCAAGGTGGCCCACTGTAAGATACAAGAAGCCAGACTAGGTGAGCCTTTAGCCTCTTCCACCAAGGCTTGTCTTACGTCCAAAGCCATGTCAAGACATGAGGGAGAATCTCTTGAATACATGTCAAAGGCATTCTCACCCTTCTCCTCAGCCTGGTCCACCCTGTGACATGGTGAACATCACCAGAGGACCTCGAAATGGGCCGCAATCCAGTGGTTCTCAAAGTGGGGGTCAGGACCCCCTTGGGGGGTCGTGACTTCTTTTCAGGGGTGTCATGAAAAGTATGGCACCACGATCTTGAAATGGGGCACTCAGGTTCCTTTTTGGGTGTAAGTCTCACTGAACGCAATGGGGCTTCTGAGTAGATATGGAGGAGCCCTCGCATCACAGTGATGTCACTCTTTGTTTGATGTCACTTCCATCCATGACATCATTTCCAGGGGGTCCCATGCAGGCTGTCATTCTCAGAAGGGGGTCACAGGCTGAAATGCTTGAGAACCACTGTTGTACACACTCCATTGAACGCAGATGTACTGACTCCAGAACAGACAGCTATAAAACTATTATGGTCTTTATTTGCTCTGTCAGCACATTTTTGCAAATGATAACAAAAGCGTTGTTTTCATGCCAATATTGGTTATATTCTTTTAAGGGTCCCTCTATCCCCCACATCATCCATCCTTCTTCTCTATACAGGTTGAGTATCCCTTTTCCAGATTGCTGAAATATGCAATATTTCTACCTGTTATCTTGGATCTTGTAGTGATAGTTCCTAAGATTCAGGAAGGTGGCACCCAAATCTCACAAGATTTCATGATACCTACAATGGCATCATCTGGGTCTATTGGGATGATGAGGCTTATTGGGCATTGTAACAGGGTGGCCATATGTCCTCTTTTCTAACATGTCCTCTTTTTAGCCTTGTGCCCTGGAAAAAAATCTTCATAGTCCTCTTTTGCCTTGTAAGCAAACAACATGTAGCCATACTGTAATTAATAAATTTTACATAATAAATTATATGTATAGCTTTAAGTTTAATAATAAGTAATATAGGCTGCTATCCTAATCTCCACTTAGACCTGCATATGCCCCGGCATATGTCCAGTGCTGACCTGGGGATGTCACAAAAGTGCCATTAGGAACTTCTGACCCACTCGTGGTGGGGTTAGCGCAGTAAACATGCATATTCCAACATCCACACCACCAGTGGAAAGAAATGCCATGTGAGTTAAAAGATAAAGGTGTCCCCTGCGGTTTGCCCTGTTAGACATGACCAACTCTAGGACGCAGTGCTCATCCCCTTTTTCTCGAACCATAGAGCCAGCATTGTCCAAAGACACCTCCATGGACATGTGGCCTGCACTGCATGCACATGGAACACTGTTACCTTCTCACCTAGGTGGTACCTATTTATCGACTTGCATTTGCATGATTGGCAGGAGCTTGGCCAAGAACGGGAGCTCATTCTGTCTTGCCATACTTGGGTCTCAAACCGTTGACCTACTGATCTTCAGATTGATAGGCACAACGCCTTTAACCACTAAGCCAGCGTTTCTCAAAGTGGGGGGTCGGGACCCCTTTGGGGGTCACCTAGAGCTTTTCTGGGGGTCACCTTAAGACTCCTGGTGCAGGGGACCAGGTCAGGCTTGCCAAACCTCCAGCTGTAGCTGCACGCACACTGGGGTTGACTGACAGCCTCAGGGCTCAATTCTATGCGTGCCTACTCTGAAATAAACCCCATTATAGTCAGGGGGGCCTTTACTCCCATGCAAATGTGGATAGGATTGCAGCCTCAGGGCCCAATCCTATGCATGCCTACTCTGAAATAAATTCCACTGTGTTCACTGTGTACACAGAACACACATTTTATTTGTAACAATGAAAATACATCCTGCATATCGGATATTTTCATCATGATTCATAACAGTAGCAAAATTACAGTTATAAAGTAGCAACGAAAATAATTTTATGGTTGGGGGTCCCCACAACATGAGGAACTTATAAAGGGGTCACGGCGTTAGGAAGATTGAGAACCACTGCACTAAGCCAACTGCAGCCCTCCTTATGGGTTAGGTCAGCTTAAATTTGTTAGGATTGCACCCATTAACCATATGAAAACTATATGTATTAGTGTCTTTAGCTTTATTTTTGTTAAGTCCTATATTTTTCTGGGTGTCCTATGTTTCTGGGGAGGGGCTGTCCTCTTTTTTTGGTTATGCCATAAGGTCATCCTGCACCTAGGTAAGTTTGGAAGCCACTGGCCTATGTCCATCTGACAGGGCCAGCTCTTCTTACACAAGTGTACATGAACAATGCACCCACATGAGATGATGGGCGCAATCCAGGGTAACTATGGGGAGTGCTTGCTCCGGTGTAAGAACAATTTACTCTGGATTGCAATATGAATTTCCCATAGGTTTTCACTAGGTGGTGCCGTAACTACGGGTGCATGTTATGTCTCTTACGTGCTCCCGTAGTTACTCTGGATTGTAGGGGTTAGGGGGTCAAGTGCAACGCCTTCTGTTCATCTGTAATTTCTAGTCCAGTGAGTGGAATAATAAGTGCAGTGGAAGCAAGTAGGTATAGATGGGTGCCCTCCACCAATCTGCTACCTTGGCCTCATGATGTGCTGACCCTGCCTACCTTACAAGGTTGTTGTAAGGATAAAAAGGAGGGAGAGGAGCTCTGTATGCTGTTCTGAACTCCTTGAAGGAAGATGGTATTTAAAATAAATTCCTAGATCCAACTTTCAACAAGAATTTAATACAAGAAAACATGGAAAGATACACAGAATTCAATATATACATTGAAACTACAAACTACAAGATACATGTGGTTTGACCAAGTGGTGAAAATTAAATTTCTCTGTACTACATGAGCTATCTGTGTATTTTTTTCCACTTTTTATCTTTAATTAGACAGGGAAGCTCATTTTAGATAACAGTTCTGTTTTATTATCTGTTTTATTGCAGGCTTAGCCAACATTCAAGCAGTTAAGTAACTGGCCCGTATAATGTCATACAATAATGGTAGCTGTGGGTTATAGTGAGTTTATATTTGTGTTAATTGTTAATAAATGCCTGTTCTTTCTGCCTAGGGAATATTTGTATTGTGTTTGTCTCTCTCTCCAGTTGTTATAATGGTTATTAATGTGTACTTTCAGTTACCGATTTCTGTCGGAAGACTCTGGAAGCACACTGTATGTGCATAATAGGTTAACAAGGAAATGGTATCCAATCCAGTGACTTTGACCTTTGGGGCTAATCTTAATCCCACTTTATTCTTTTAAGTTTAATTTACTGTTCAGTTTCTCCTCAGCAGCCAATTTAGGGTTGTCAGTTGAACTAACAAATACTATTTACGCTGAAATTACTTTCCCTGTTGACATTATTATAACTGTTAGCTACATGGGAAAAGGTGACTGGCAGTCAATTGAAAATACTCCAATAAAAAGCAAGCATGCTATCTGAAATGGTTTGTGGATCACAGCCTAACAGCTCCAAAACAATACAGTTAAGCTAAAAGCTGTGGCTTAAACCGATATATTGCTGTTGAAGTTCATGAAAATAAATTGGTTTAAGGCCATTAAATCTTTCTTAACTTGCTCGTGGATTAGACTGGCAGTCAGAGCCTTAGGGTGCTTTCAAGAAGTTCCTTCATGCTAAGACTCAACCCAGTGAAAGCAAATTAGCATCCCATTCCCATCTGGCATCACTGTTCTGTCATGGCTAGATGTGAGCCTTCTGTGCAATATGTTCTCCTTTGTGAGTTAAGGGGAGGGGGGAATTCTTTGACAGTGCTCAATCAGGTAGTATTGAAAGGTATGTTTTTTGAAGTTTTCATTTATTTATAATACATTTTCAGTGTGCACAAACCTTTACCTAGATTGAACAGACAGGTCCCTGCCCCAAGAGGCTTACCTCCTAAATTCTGACACAAGGGAGACAACAGAAGGGAGGGAAAGGGGATGGAGGCAGGGGCAAGCAAAGGAATATATTTGAGTACGTATTTGGTTTTTGTTAGTTTTAATGAGGAATCAACTATTTTATTTTTTTCTCCTATGAACACTTAAAGTCGGCCTCCATCAGTCTTGAAAGACTATGGTATCGTGCTCGGCGCTGCATACGCTGCATGCGAAGCACAAAAGCCTGGGTTGGATTGTTATGGAGGATAGGCTGTTACCCAAGCAGCAAATCCCCCCTCTCCACACCACTGAATTAGTCCAATGGAAAGGCAGAGCCAATACGATTGGATCCAGCTGGCGTCGCAGAGCTGGGCTAAGGACAGGAGCTCACCCTGTCTTGTGGGGCCGACCCGGGTCTCAAACCCTGGCCTGCTGGTTAACAGACACAGTGTCTTAACCGCTTGCGCCACGCACAGCCCTTATGAACACTTAGTGCGATCTGAAATCTTTAGCCAAGGTTAATTATTCACAAAACACACTCTATCTCAAGTTGGTAACAAACTTCATTCTGCTTTCTTAGTTCCAGCATTTTTGTCTACATCAAATTTGTAGTCAAATTTGTCTACACTTTCTTCACTCCCTTTTAGCATCTGAAGAAGGAATATAAAGGTTGCTGGTTCTCTTTCTAATTTTTATTATATGTAATTTTTATTAATTGTAATTATTATTAAATTAAATTATTAATTTTTATTATAATTAATTTTTTATTAAATTGAATCAATAAATTTGATTTAATTTTCTTTGGCTGCCTTCTGCTCCGCAAAGAGGGTGGATCGCCCCAGTGCAGGCAGTCAGGCAGGTGGCAGGCAGTGGTGCCTTGGAGTGATGGGGGATACTTAGGTGTGCCTGCTGCCCTTGCAGGATACGCTGGGTGCCACCATCTTGGAATCTGGCACTAAGACACCCATGCCAAGATTCCAAGATGGCAGATCCCACCCTCTTACATCCCCCATTTTGAGTATCAAGTAGACACCAGTGGTTGCCCAGCATGCATAGGATATAGCAGCAGCCATTCGGTGCCCTTGCTCTTCTGGGTTCTGGGCAGTTCAGTACTGGGCTGTTAGTCCACAACTATGTCATCTTAAGATATTCTTTCAGCTTTGCATAATAGGACAAAGCAAACCAGTTGCCTCACTCCAAGATTGCTGCGGGCAACTCAGGGATTTTTGGTATTACCTAATTTTTCCTGTTACAACATAGTATGTGAGTTTCTTTTCAGAAGGAAACAGGAAACTCAGATCTATTCTGAGTTTGCTTTCAAGATATTGAGAAAGTACAGTCATTCTTATACATTTACTGTATTTTTGGACAAAGCCTAGGAATGTGGAGCATGCTTGTTCCTTTGGGCAGCATTATTAGCCCTACAATCCAGAGTAACTACGGGAGCACGTAAGAGACATTTACCTTGATGTAGTTATGGCACCATCTAGTGAAAACCTATGGAAAATTCATATTGCAATCCAGAGTAAATTGTTCATATGTTGGAGCAAGTACTCCCCATAGTTACTCTGGATTGTGCCCTAAGTGAGGGTTTGGAGCTACTATGTAAGAAATCTAAGGATGCAGTCCGACTCCTATGTATGTTTTCCTAGGAGCAAGATATATTGAACATAATGAAGATGTACATTATTTCTTGTACAGGCTTGTGATATAAGATTCCTCCAGCCCTAGAAGAATGGATGTTTGACCTGATTGAACAGATGGACAAAACTAAGGGGGGAGGAGAATCATATAGCAGGGCTGTGATTCTAAAAATCATTCTATTAGGGCTGCAATGGCTCAGTGGTTAAAGGTGCCATGCTTGCCAACCTGAAGGTCTGCAGGTCGGCATTTCAAGACCTGAGTACTGTAAGACGGAGTGAGCTCTTGTCCCTTGCCCAGCTCCGTCCAACCTAGCGGTTCGAAAGCACGTTAATGCAAGTAGATAAATAGATACTATAATCAGGTGGGAAGATAACAGCATTCTGTGCACTTTTGGCAAGGCAACCTGCAGCCAGTCAAGGACGCTTTACCTTTTTAAAAAATGTGGACACACTTTAGGGAAAAGGGTAGAGCTAGGTGGTAGATCAACACTTTGCCTGCAGATTCTCCCTCGTTCCATCTCCTTGTAGGACAGAAAAAAATTATTGTCTTAAGGACTAGGAAGCTGTAACCAATCGATGTCAAGAACATCAAAGTAAACTGACACATCCCATCTTTTTGGTAGAAGGCAGTTTCATTTATAGGAGGGGGATCAACTTTCTTGAGATGTTTGGAATAAAATTATAGTGCTGTTTTGGAGGGGGGATTCAAGACCCATATTATCCCTTTTGTCCCATTTGTGCAAAGCTATAAAACAGTGGTTCTCAAATGTTTTTGCATGATGGTCTACCTTTCTGAATGATAATCTGTCAGGATCCACCAGAAATTATTTCATTAATCTGGAAGTGAAGTTTTGGCCAGAAGTGACACCATTAACTTAGGCTTCAAACCTAAGCCACAATCAGTCAAAAGTCCCTTTACACAATGTGTTCAGGTTATTATTTTGCATAGCTCAAAATTCAGAAATACCGACTTGGAAGTCAAAGCAGAACAGAGCTGGAGCCTTCTCCAACCACACAGCCTTCCTCCCCTTTCCAGCATCCCATCTTTTCAGGGCAAATCACCAGGTCTCTAAACTTTTCAGCCTGAGGGCTACATCAAATACCTGGTGCAATGTCAATGCCAGAAAATAAATTTAAAAATAAAATTTAAATAAACACATTGGAGATAAAACACAGATGAATGAATAAATTGGATAATGATGAGCTAAAATTTTCAGGGTTCAACACACATCACAGAAGTAGAGCACATACTCAAATGGACCTCCATTCTTCAAGTTCCCGAGCACTTTCTAAGGACATCAGAGGACACAAGAAGTTCGCAAGAAGTTTTGGGGAAATTAGGAAGTAATTTTTTGGAGGCCCTCAGAAAACCCTCCAGACCTAACTGGAGAATAGCTCCAGTTGTATTGAGCCAAGTGGGCCAGAAGCTTCCAGGGGTCCAGAGGCTAGCCACAGGCCAGATGGAGGCTTGCTGAAGACCACATCCAGCTTCCGGGCCTACGTTTGGAGACCCCTGCTATACAACACAGCTGAATCAAGTAACTGACAGCTGAAAAACATTACCAGCAGCTGAAAATCAGAGTATGGAGTTGAAAAAACAGTTGTATCAACATGATGTTCTGGGTCATATTGAGACCTCTGAATTGTCCCAGATCATGCCATTGTGCTTGCACTGGTACAAAAAAGGTTTCTGGTGCTAAGGATTAATGTATTAGTTTCAATGTTTATAAGTTAGTCAAAATCCTGACCACTCAAACACATGACTGATTATGGGCTTTTTATTAGTTCTCTGAAACCATCTCATTTTCAGCACCTTTTTTTCCTTCGCAGATGAACCCATGAACTTGAAAAACACTGCTGGGATTTTCCAAATTTTAGAAACAGACAAAAGAGCCAATGGGGATTGCCTACCGCCAAGAGGCTGCCTTTATAAAACGGAAAGAAAGTACACAGAACAAAAGAATAACTCTTACCATTCGTTTGGGACCACATGTAGGACAATCCGCATCTGCATCTGTTTCCAAAATACATTTATACCACTAATTCATCTTAATAGTGCAGTAGCTTTTGAAACTGTTTGATTATCTGCCAACTATGTTGTCTGTTCTTATCTTTGTAGTCTAATGACTCACAGACTAATGAGGTCATTACTTCACAGCGCCTTAGGTATGGTTCTTTCCTCCATCAACCATCAACTTTTATCAGACTTTATTAACTATGGCTTTCAGATTTCTCTTGCAGATATCTAATTTTTTAACAATGCTTCAAATCAAAGCATAAAACTGGAAACTATATATTACATGAATCTTCCCAACACTTAAGTCCATGGTCTTTCAACTGTATATTCTTGGCAAATGTGTTATATCTTTGACAGCACATTTGTCGTTTCCGTCCCAGATCAGAAAGCTGGTGTGCAATTAGTAAACTGATGTAGAGAGTGGGCTGTAATCTGAATGAGCTCTAATATGTCTGTTTTGAATGAGCTCTAATATGTCTTTTTTTTTTTTTTTGCTTCCCCCTTTTAACGTCTCTCTAAGGGCAAAATCCAGAGTAACTACGGGGAGTCCTTGCTCTGGTGTAAGAACAATTTACTCTGGATTCCAATATGAATTTCCCATAGGTTTTCACTAGGAGGTGGAGTAACTACGGGTGCACGTAATGTCTCTTATGTGCTCCCGTCATTACTCTGGATTTGGGGGTAAGTGTTGTTTCCCTCTTTTAACTTTTGTTTCTTTACAGAAGTTAACTTCTGTTTTTCACTTTTAATAAATACAAAAGTTTGCCTACATTTGAAAAAATTGCTTTAAAGCCCTACACATGGATCTTGACTTAATAAATGCTACTCAGTCCCCACCACAGACCTACAGTGGTACCTCGCTTAACAAGTGATCCACATAACAAGCAAAAATTTCTCTAGGATTCTGCCTCACTTAACAATATTCCACTTGGAGCAAGAAACCTGGAAGTGGGTCTATAAATATATTTTTCTGCTCTTTTTTTATCCATGGATTTTTTATCCATGGGAGGTTATGATTTTAATCTCTATTTATTACCATATCTAATTTTAGTGGTGTTTTATTGTTTTTTAATTGTTTGGCCGCCTTGAGTTCCCCCTTGTGGGGGAAGAAAGGCGGGATACAAATTGCTTAAATAAATAAATAAATAAATAAATAAATAAATAAATAAATAAATAAATAAATAATGAAACAGAACCCTAGTGGATAACAAGGGACACTGATACATGCCCTTGGCAGCTTCTTCACACAATCCATGTTTAGCAGGGTACTGAGAAGCCAGCCACCTTTTCTTTGGGTTTAGTACCCATTTTTGTCATTGCCTCATCACTTTCTCTTTTATTTCATGCTCTGATTTGCAGGGGGGAAGCAGTAACAAATCAGGAAACCATCATATACATTCCAATGAAGCAGAAGATCAAAGTACTGTGTGTGTCTTCAGTTCTGCTGGGGGGGAATGTAAATGAATGTCACTTTGAACCCATCATGAATAGAATTCTGCTCAAAGCTACATATAATTTGTGCCCGACACTGCAAATATATTTCTGTCTGTATAGGAGGGGCTCCATATATATGTCTCTTCCTGAATGATACGTAATCACATACTAAATAAAGAATACATTTTTTTTCCTGCAACAGTCATCATGTGCCCTTTCTGTTTTACCCTATATCATGTGATTGACTCTCACCTTTGAGAGACCAATTTAAGCCTCAAATTATTACTGTGTAAAACCAGGGCAGCTTGGCAAACTCTCCATGTAAATTTAGTCCTTATTTATAAAGTGTCTTCTGGAATGTCACATGGTTTCCGGGGAGACTGTTCAATTAATAAAAGAGCTATTCTCAGCATGTATTTCTGGTACTGTGTCCATAAGCCAGAGATTCAAAGGCTAAAGGTTTAGCAAACCCATTTCACTATACCACACTTGCCAAAACTAATATTTTGTCTCCTTTTTGCAGCCACTTCAATTTATTCTGAAAGCTTTGACTATGGGCAAAATCCAGAGTAACTACAGGGAGTCCTTGCTCCGGTGTAAGAACAACTTACTCTGGATTCCAATATGACTTTCCAATAGGTTTTCACTAGGTGGTGCAGTAACTACGGGTGCATGTGAAGTCTCTTTCGTGCTCCCATAGTTACTCAGGATTTGGGGGCTTGTTAATTTACTGGGTCTTTGGTTATTGTTTGATGTGCATTGAAATGGGAAATAAAATGCTGGGGTTATCATCTCTTCCAAATTTGCCATTTTTTTCACTTGAATCTTTCTATACGGTTTCGTTGAGGTTCGATAACAGTTTGGTTCTCTCCACTTTCCCAACTGATGAAAAATCCAGGGATAACACTACAACATTTCATATCACTTGGCTGCTAGACCCGTGGAGGTGGAAAAATTCCTGATGGTGAGAGTGGTTCAGCAGTGGAACAGATTGCCAAGGGAGGTGGTGGACTCTCCCTAACTGGGGATCTTCAAGCAGAACCTCCACAAGCACCTGCTGGGGATGCTCTAGGAGGATTTCCTGCTGTAGGCAGGGGGTTGGACTAGATGACCTACTAGGTCCCTTCCAACTCTAGAATTCTATGATGACTCTGCAATGTCTCTGCAATGACTGTTTTCTTAGTAAATATACAACACACTCAGGCTGAGAAAATGTTCTGTTTTTCCAGCACATGTCCTCTTTTAAGCCTTGTGTCCTCGGGAAAAAATATTCATTGTCTTCCCTTATCTTCTGTGTAGGCAGCATTTAGTCTTCTTGTAATTAATACATTATATGCAATAATTTTACATTTAATAATAAGTCATGTACTGTTTAAATTACCCACGTGAATGTAATGTGTATACGTGTTTTTAGCTTTTATTTTGTCATGTCCAACATTTTTCTTGGTGTCCTACATTTTGGGGAGCCCTGTCCTCTTTTGTGTTAATGGCAACTGGTCATCCTGAACACAGTAAAAACGCTCCTATCGCAGGTGGTAAGACCATGCATCATGGATCTGACCCCCCCCCCCAAACACACACACACATCCACTGTTGGAACACCTGAAGCCCTTCCTGGTAGCTTCCCTGAATTAACAGCTCTCCGGCTTTGGGTCTCTCTCAAGATCAGTGTTTTTCAAGCTGTGGCACAGGTATCACCAGTGGTACTTGCTGCCTGGTGGTGCTCACCAGACTCCTGGATACCTGCCATCCGGTTGAGAAACCAAGAACATGACTCAATAACATTGGGAAACTGAGCTTATCAGGCAGAGCTTTTCTTTGGGTTGTTCCATCCTGAGCCTCTTACTGGTGTTTGTTGCATCACATGTGGCTTCCCAACCATGAAGTAGCTCATGACAGTTTCATCACATGTGAAGTAGCATACTGTAGGACAAATTTTGAGAAACACTGCTGTCGATGACTACTTTCAGGCCCTGTCCAGCTGTTCTTTTACTAGATACGTTGTACTCAGAAAATGGGAAACCAGAGTGCATCAGCTAGCCTCTCCCTTTCCCCAGGCTGATTCATCCATAGCTCCCTGGATCTTGCAGGGTTTTAACTCATGCAGAAGATGCAACCCTGGGTTAAGAGTAGACCCTGGTTTCAGTCAAACACTGAAATCTGGAGAAAATGGTGTACCAATGCATGGTGAAGTATATTGGTCTGAAGACAGGGTTAACTAGCATTTTATTTTTGCTTAGATGAAATCTAAGTTCTTCCTACTTAGATTGAATCAATTTATTATAAAGCAAAACAAAATGCCCTTTTAGGGCTTGGAGCAATGTTTGGACAAGTAGTTCTTGAGACGGAAAAGGTTAATCATCCTGGTCTAAATCGCAATTGATAAACAGCCCAATCATTACATACTGTATACCATTCTTACTCTCAAGCTTCAGTCATATCCACAGTTTCCTGGAAGTAAGGTTCATTGACTATAATGGAACTTAACAGATAGGCATAGGATTGGGCTCTGTTAGGCTTGTTCCAAAAATAAAACTTCAAACACTTGATTGTGTTGGCCCATAAATCACAATTTAGCATAGCACATATTTTATCATTGCAATTATGTTTAATGAAAGAATTTTTAAAAGTTTAGTGCCAGTTTCTTGTGGGTCAGAGGGCTGATTTTTCAACTTCCTCATAATTCATTCCATGAATTAATTAATGTGAATGCAACTCCCATGTCATGAAGTCAGATCTCCCTCTAATGAAAGACAATGGCAGATTTTTCATTGACCTCAGTGGAGGCAGTCTTAGGTCCATAACTTTCACATATAATGCTTTAAAGTGACACAATCAGGAATGCTATAATTGAGTATTCTTCATTATATACGGAGCATGACAAGTGGCTATACTAAGCAATAGACATAATGAGTGATTTTAATGGTGCAGCTGTATTCCTGCTCATTAATTCTGAATTCCTGTTCTCTAGAAGGAGGCCTGGGTACGTCCTTACATATTATACAACTTTGGAGGTAGGTGAAAATGTATAGTTCAGTTCAAAGGCATAGCTAATTATTATGTAGCCCAGTGCAAAACTCAAAATGATGCTCTGGAAGAGATGTCACAACTGGAAGTGACATCAGGCCAGGCTTTTTTAAAAAGTGAAAATAGAGGGGCAGAACCTGCCCCCTTTCCCCAGCAGTTTATTACCCACTTGTTCTGCCACCTCCCCGCAACTAGTGGCATAGCTAAGGCATCAGTCTCTAGCTGGGATCAAGAAAGAATGATCTTCACAACTAAAATCAAATTTAAATAAATAAATTAAAATGTGCCCCTTATTGGTTGAGGCACAGTGCAGGACTGAGAAGGGATGGCTCGTATTCTACACCAGCTAACTATAAGAAAAGCATCTTTTGAAAAAATGTCTCTTTACCAAGTTGGTAAGGGTAAGATACATGATCCATGTATCATATAGGGGCTATAGTGGCTCAGCTTGTTAAGACATCATGCCTGTCAACTGGCAGGCCAGGGTTTGAGACCTGGGTGCTATAAGATGAAGTGAGCTCCCGTACCTAGCCCAGCTCCTACCAACTTAGCAGTTTGAAAGCATGTAAACGCAAGGAAACAAATAGGTACCACCACAGTGGGAAGGTAAACAGTGCTCTGTGCAGTCATGCTGGCCACGTGACCATCAAGGCATCTTTGTACAGCACTGGCTCTTGGCTTTGAATCAGGGATGAGCGCCGCACCCAACAGCTGTGTCATGTGTCTGTATAGGCAGCAGGGCAACCTGCAGCCAGTCACAGCTGGCAGGGCAACCTGCCAGGGACCTTTACCCTTACATGGAAATGATTAATATTAAATGAGAATAATATCCATGTTCAAATCCCTCCTTGGTCATGAAGTTTCCTGGATGACTTTGGGCCATTCACCCATTCTGTCTCATCTACTTCACAGGGTTCTTGTGAGGTCAGAAGTAGGGGAGGAACTAAAGCTGTGTAAGCCACCTGGGATATTTGCTTTGCTGTTGGAAAGGAAGGGTATAAATCCCTTAAATAAACAAATAAGATGTGGTGTCAGGCTTTGGTCCCTGTGTGTGAATTAAAGCTATTAACATCATATGACACAGAATTGTTGTGTGTGTGCCTGCGCTAATGAACATAAAGAATGTTGTGCCTGGAATTGCTCAAGAAATTATACATTCAATCTTGCAGAAATAAAAGAGAGGAGACAACTAAATGATACAAGGCTAGTATGCTTGCCCCAAGCTGCTTGATCAGCATGATGCCAGACTAGAAATAATCATATTTTTTCTCTTGATAAGACATCTTTCATGCAAAGGGCTCTGAACATTTAAGTAATTAAACTTCTCCTTTGTTGCTGAACTATATATTCATTAGTATTAACATTAACAAATGCATGTCGAGAAGAGGTCTGGGAGCTCCAGCTTTTCCAACTGCTTCAGGACTTGATAGTAGAGGATGCATTGAATGGCAAAGAAGGCCATTCTACAAAGCTGCCACATGACGTAGCACAGGACCACAACCTGTTTGAACATTAAGAACTGTTTAGCCCAGTGGGGAAGGATGATGCCCTTATACAGAGCTGAACCAGATCCATCCAGCACAGCACAGTTTGCGTTTCAGATGAGGGTCTGTGCGTGGGCTTCAGAGCAGGCAGTGGGAGAGCAAGGGGGTCAGAATCCAGCACTTATGCTGAATCCTAACCTCATTCCTGGACACCCGAAGCACCTCCAGGCTGCTTGGATCTGCACCACCTTTTGAGACGATGCAGATCAGAGTAGCTCCATTGGGGCTGCTGCGACTTTACCTAGGCTGAGCTGCTTTGGGCCCAAACCTCATGCTGGATACAGGGCAGGCCAGCCAGTCTCCCTGTTCCAATGCAAGCTAGGATGGGAGTGTGAGTTTAAGGGTGCAATCCTAACCAATTTAGGCCAGCCCATCTCCATGTTCATACAGTGGTGTAGGGTGGGTTACGGTGTAGGGTCAGGCTGGCACATATCTGCACTCATCACTCATCAGCTTATATATTTTAATTGTTTTAATTGAATGTTCTATTTAATTATGTTTTAATGTGAGCTGCTTTGAGTCGGTCTACGACCTGAGGAAGGTGGGATACAAATTTTAAAAATAAAATAAAATAATTACAGCACTTTGTGCACCCCCAGGCCAGCTTGTGCTGGACTAACCAGGGGTTAGGATTGTCCTGTATGCTTTCCATCTGTAAAATGGGAATATGAATGCCTGACTTCACATAACACTGTTTTGAAAATAAATGCAGTAACGATGCCATAAATGTAACCATATGATAAATGGCAAAATATAATATCAGTGGTGGGTAATCTTTCATTTATATTTAGAAACAACCTGACAAATGATATTACAATTTTAAGTATACCAGATTGTTATTTTCATTTTTCCTTTACAAGACATATGAAGATATATTTGGTGGGTGTTACTCTGTAAACGTATGCTTATTTACTCCCATTGCTTCTCTCTTTGCTGACCAAAGGAAAGCACAAACCATTATGTATAATGGTGCTATCATTATAGATTTATGTGAGAAATAAATAATCCAATTTGACTGATTTAAAGCTCCATGTACTCAAGCTAAATGCTCTCTCTTAAGCACGTTATTTTTCTCAGACGCAAGTGACATTACCATGTCAGCCACTCCCCAATTCAGCAATGTTTGATTAGAAAAACCAAACCAAAAACCAAGTTCTGCGGCATAATAGTACTTTATCCAGGTAGCTGAAAATATATTGAGTCAGGTATAAACCCATGAACATTTCTGCAGCTTTTATAGGGAATGCATCTGAAAACTCATGATCTCATAGACTACCCATGGGGATGGGTAGTCTATACATACCACATTGCTTCCATTGAAATTTGCATTCAGGTATATTTCTGGTGGCACACTTCTTTGAACAATGTAAAGTAGATCGATATCATTCGCACATGTATCAGAACAAGGATGATCTTTCTTCAGTACATTTCTTCGGGATTGGCTAAGGTAAAAACAAGTCCAAGGATTCACAAGGACACCCCTGCACTATAATGATCTACACTGATGGTGATAAGAATGTGATAAATAAATAGCTTCACATGCATCCTTACATTGGGCATCATTGGGGTTTGTGTCACTTGGTGCTGAAGGCCAGTGCATCACCCCTACAATAGACCTCCTCATACAGTATTTTACAGACCACACAGCCATTCTTGATCCAGCTAACCCCTAAAGCATCTGCTATCATTAGACATTTATGTCAACAGATGTCTCCATGAGAGCCTTGATATATTACTGAAGGCAGCAGATGCTCCCTGCTGCCATGCAACCATTTTAAAGTTTCCACATCCCAAATTCCCCAAAACTGCATGCAATCTAGCATTAAAACAGGGTGAAAGTTTGCACTGACTCACCCAAGAGCTTGAACGTCTTCTTAGATTACACTTTCAAATCCACCAGGGTCAAGGTGATCATATGACTGGAAATTTCTGGATTTGTCCTCTCTTTTAGCCTCCTGGCCAAGTGTCGTACAAAAGGGCTTCCTTGTCCTCCATTTTGGCTTCATTTTCGAACTTTGCAATGGTGCCCAGTACCCCACCATGTCATATATCATTGGATCCATATTGAAGAGCAGAATCCGATGCAAAAATTGGTTTTGAAATATATCCTTCCTAACAAAAGATATGGCCAAAAAATAAAAATAAAAATGAATTGAGCTCTATGAGAAAATGAAAGTGCCCAATATCATGGCTTTACTCTTGGGTAAGCAAATATGCCATTGTCCGCCGGAAAGGTCAGGCTGAGAGGAATCCAAGACTTTGTCCTCCTTTTGAGGTTTGGGCATCTGGTCACCCTGACATTTGTTTAATAAATAAATAAACCATAGCCAACCAGCTTAAAAGCATTCCAGGAAGACAGTACTGACATATAGTAAATAATAATAATGAAATAAACTCTTTCTTATTCCCATAATTAGACAGCAATGGCATGCACGTGTCTGAAGACTGGAGCAACGTTGTAAAGTAGTTTAAGCCATCAGTCAGAGTAATAACAACAAAGGTTCTTGCAGCACTTTAAGAACTAACAGATTTATTGGAGCAGGAGTTCTCATGGACTGGAGCCCACTTCTCAGATGCATGAAGTGTTACCCTGAGTTGGCAGATATATATGCACAAGAGTATAGGAGAGAAGAGAGAGGCCAAATGGACATGAAATGCAAGAGGTATAATCTGTGACAATCCTATGCGCGTGTATACACTTGTATGCGCTTGAGTTGTACCTCTTGCATTTCAAGGTCATTTGGCTCCACTGTTTACATTTTATTTCTCTATACATTTATATATAAATCTGCCAAGGGAGGACAAGTGTTCATGAAGCTGATGAAGTGGGCTCTAATCTCAAAAACGTGTGCCATAATAAATCTGTTCACCATTAAAATAACACTCGACTCTTGGTTGTTTTTGCAGCAACGAGGCTATTGTTGAAGACATTTTCAGAATCATGTTTCATTTCACATTAGAAAGTATAAATATGTAATATCAACTAGCAGATTGTATTTTTTCAAAGGTTTTGTATGTGTGTATAACTATATACATGTTTCTGCCTGGAAATAAAGAGAAATAATCTCAGATTTTGGATAATTTGAGTGCCTGGTTATGTCTTAAAACCACTGAACTTCTAAAATATAGAGAAAGGCCTACTCAGCTACTTTAAAAAGTTTTTTCTGAGTTACTGTGTAGCCACTAGTAATAGTTGTGTGGTTTTTTTTTGAGAACAGCTATCACATTATGCTAGTAGCATAGTGACACTGAGATCCTCCACTTCACTAACATGTCACTGAAATGTTTTGCTAGTCGAGTTCTTTACATCTTGTTACTGGCTAGTTCCACCACTGATCATGTCAAGCATCTGTCCACTATTGTACTAGTCACAAGTAAAGGATGACACAGGATAACACTGCCAATTCGTAGCCATTTGATGTGGCAATCATATGGTCAAGCACAGAAGTCAATTTCTTTTGCACTGGTTTTTGTTTTCATGAACATCCTACAGATATATATCTTTTTAGGGCAATGGTGGTGGCTGTAAGGACATTGAAAAGAGGTGAGGCACTTTGTATATTCAGAAAGTCCAAATAATGAGTGCTATTAATTAGATTCACCAGATTAGATGGTTTGTGAATAAATTTCCTAGGGCCTATTTTTTCTGGGTGCAAATGTATATATAGCAATCATGTCAGTCTCTATATACAGTGGCACCTCATGTAACAAGCACCTCATGTAAAGTATGTTCCACGTAACAAGTCTAAATTTCCAAGGAATCCTGCGTCACATAACAAATCTGCTTCATGTAACAAGCAAACCCCTCTAGCGCCTAATGGGCATGCGCACTATGCAGCCTTGATGCTCCATGCAGAGGCTGTTTAAAAGGGCTGCTGGCCAGCACTGCTGCCTCTAATTGCTCCCAACTTGGGGGCAGTTTCCTGGAGGTGCCAGAGGCAACTGCTCCTAACTTCCCCCAAGTGCCCCCACTGGCCACCTTGAACCTCCAGCAGCAGCCCAGGTAAGCCTCCCAGGAAAGTGTCTTTAATTGCAGCCTCCTAACAATGTCTTCCCAGAAGTAAGCGCCATTGTGTTAAATGGGTCTTACTCACAGGAAAATGCCTTTAGGATTGCAGCCTAAGCAGACTTCATTTACTGTGTTTGTCATCATTTTTATATACAGTTAATATTTTTATATGAATATTTTTTAGGTTGTGGAACCAATCGGCTGAGTTTCCATTATTTCCTATGGGAAAATCCACTTCACATAAAGAACATTTCACATAACAACCATGCCTCCAGAATGAATTAAATTTGTTATATGAGGCACCACTGTAAATCAGTCAGCTTCTATTGGCACACCATCTGTAGCACACCATCGTATCATGGCACACTGAATGAAAATTGGTGCTCTAGCTGTTCTTTTGGTGCTCTAGCTGATGCTTAAACCTAAAGGAGGGACAGAAATCAGAAACCACCTTCTGCTGAGTTAGACTATTGATCCATCCATTGCAATGTTGTCTACACTGGTAAACAGGCGAGAGGTCTTTCCTAGCCCTACCTATCATTTCATTTTAAAATTCTAACAAAGTATGGAAAGAGAGGGAATCCAAGAAAGTACACTTCATCTTCTGCAAACTTTTGGGTTCCTTCTTTACATTTCCTGGATGTGAAAATATTGTCTAACAATATAGAATGTGTTGTACAAGAGATATTTATGGTTCTGTTCAATAGAATTAAAACCTGGTGAATTATAGTACTCTACCAAAAACAAAGCTGTAATATATTGCACAACACACACACAGTGTTACCATTAGGATGTACTGTACAAGGCAAACCACATCAGAACATAAAAATTTTACTGGTCTCATTCTCATATTCTTGACGTTCACAACCTGCAAATGCCCCTGTTGTAAATTTGCAAGTCGCATTAATGTGGCAGTAAAATTTAGTAGTGTGAAAGCTGCACTTGTAAAATATTTATGAATACGCATGATTGTCACTGGGAGAAACTGCTCCATCAGCTCAATCTCCCAGCACATTCTCCTTTTGCTTTGGCATGCTCGTCTTTCCTCCACTGGTTATAGCCCATCAAGTCCACAGCACGAAGGCACAACATTACACTGGCAAACTCAAAGAGTGAACTGTTATTTTATAAAAGAGCATACAGCTGTTCCCATCAAGGCTCAGATCCTTTGGCTGAAACTGTTTTTCTTTCTCATTCCAGCTGGTTGATTTGCTTCTTTTCATTTCTATTTAGCATGTTTCCTCTTAATATAAATCTAGTCTTCCACCTCTTTTTGGACTGTTTCATCGCTTCCAAGGCAGTTTTGGCTAACTTCACACCAAAGGGTCAAACAGGATTTTAATTTAGCAAGCAATTGGATCTTGGCAATACCAGTGTCGGGTTGTAACAGGCTCTGGGGCAAAAAAAATGTATTGCATCCAATTCTGCACCTCCTCCTCCAATAGTACAATGAGTCTACTGGTACCATGATTACTGAGAGTTCAGCAATTTGATGTGGCCATATGGAGGAAGCCTTAATTCATGACTTATATGAAAATACAGTGTATCCCCAGTATCTGGCATTCATGGATTTGAATCAAAGCAACTTTTGATTTTATTTAACTTGTGCTGGAATAGGCAGGCCAGTATGCCTGCACTGCATCCAACATAAGTTTGGGTTGCTGCTGCATTGCCCTGGGGCAAAGGGAAACTTACTCAGCTACAGCTTTGGTGCCACAGATACAAGCAGCCCCGGACTGATACATGGTGCATGGGAATGGGGCTTGGCTTGGATCTGGCTTCCTGCTTAGCTTCCCACTGTCCAGAATGGCTGCCAACGGAGGCTCTGCTTGCATCCTGCAAAACTTAGTGCCTCATCCCCTCTAGCTACACCACTGTATACGCTACAGTATAAATATTCCAAATGATGATGAATCATAATAATCACAACTAACAGGACTGAGATGTGTCTTTTCCAATGCATATGACTTATTATGAGCTCCTGGATTTATGGAAGGTGGGGCTACTATAAAACCCAAACAGTAGTCCTTCTACATAATTCAAAAAGCCATCTGGGGTAAGTTAGGGAGCTGTTCCAACTGCAGTTCCTCTGCAGATGGTGAGGTGTAAATGTGTTTTACAGGAACACTAGATTATGTTCTCCTGATGTGTGCTGCTTTTAGTAGGCGCTTAAGCACCAGCATTCCAGAAACATGAGGAATGACAAGGAGAAAAAAAGTTGCCTGAGCTTAAATTACAGCCACATCTAATGAAGCAAGAGGTGCTTTCATTGTATTCAAGCATTTCTTTTCAACTCCTACAACTTAAATGGGCCTCATGATCGTAACAGTAAATATCAGCTCCAAAGATATCCCAGGAGGTATCATTAGTCATATATTACATCCTTTTCTAATTTGCACACTTACTCTATTGCAAGATTTCACAGGACTGCTGAAACCTCCAGAATTTCATGTTTCCCTCAGCAATCTACAACAACCCCTTAGTCTGAACGACATGTATTATTTCCTCGGTGAACATGCGATGTAGACGGGTTACTAAAAGATTTATGATAAGGAAGCTTAGAAGTTTTATTTCCACCCTAATTGAATACATCATTGCTTTTGTGATTTAGAAAGGGCGCACTGATGTATTGCACTACATCCAGGGCGCATCTGGACAAAGGAATATTGCTGGACAGGATTGCAGAATGCAGATTGTGATAGAAAAGATAAGAAGTGGACTATGGAAAATTATACCATTATTTACCCAAATTTAATGCATCATCAAAAGTAATCCGCACCCTGATTTTAAGAGGCTTGAGATTTTTTTTTTAAAAAAAGCTTTGCTGGTGATTGTAATGTGAAGAAAACTTTTTTAAAAAAATCCCAAGCCTTCAGAGTATGCATTACACTAAATAGTGTACCCTTTAGCACAAGATGTATAGGGCAAGAGAGGCTCCACTCCTGTGCATACTAGGGGGAACAGGCTCTCCACCCCCTTCCCCTTCATTGGGTGAAATCCAGAGTAACTATGGGGAGTCCTTGCTTTGGAGCAAGAACAAGTTACTCTGGATTGCAATATGAATTTCCCATAGGTTTTCACTAGGTAGTGCACTAACTACGGGTGCACGTAATGTCTCTTATGTGCTCCCATAATTACTCTGGATTTTGCCCTTAGGCAATGCGATCAACCCAGAGTAGAGGTGGGGGCAACCAGCAAACCTGTTCGCCCCCTAGACAAGTGGAGAAGTGATGCTTCTCCGCCTGTCTGAAGAAACTCTCCACCCCCTACCTTTCTCTAGGGCCCCACATAAGAGGTGGGGGGCAGCCAGCCAACCTGTTCACCCCCAGACAGGCGAAGCAGCTCTGCTTGTCTGTGTGGCGAATGTCTCTGGGGCAAAGCAATTGTCCAAGGGACAGAGAAGCTGCCCTTCTCCCCGTGCCTGGGATGAATCAGTAGAATATAGTAATCCAAAGCAGGATTATCATATTCCATTGATTCTAATGTGTCCTCAAATCTAAAAATTTTCAAAGAGAAAATCAACTGGAAAAGATGCACATTAAATTTGAAGAAATATGGTATTTTTGTGAATAAATCATAATACTTGTGTGCAGTGATGGGCTTCAAAGAAATTAAGAACCGGTTCTCTGTCCATCTGGCAGCCACTTTTAAATGGCTATTTTTAAACTTTATATGTACTATCTCTTGTTAAGAACCGGTTCTATAGAGTAGGTGCAAACCTGCTGGTGCCCACCACTGCTTGTGTGGCAACCAAAGAATTTTGTTTAAAATAACACTGGCATTTGTACTGGCATAATACAAGAGGCCTATCAACACATGAAAGGAAAATAAATTTGGTCTGAAACTAGATATAATGTTTTGTTTTGTTTACACCTAGGTTTGTTTACACTTAGGTCTGCCTCATGATAAATCAGATGAGGGTAGAGGGGGTTAAGATCAAAATGGATGCACATGTGAGTTTTATCATCCTTCCTGCCAGTCCTGTAGCTAAAGGGGGCAAAATAGTACTGCAGACACACTGCAGCCCTTCTACTCGCCATTCCAGGTATAACGGCAACATGCAGGAGATGTTGTTTGGTTCAGTAAGCATGTTTTTGAGGCTTGGCCCAAACCCCCATGGGGCAGCATGTCATATACTACCTTCCTTACCTTGTGATGCACCAACCTTGACTTCATTGACATTGTATACCACTGCTCTCCTATCCACCACACTTTGCTTTCATCCCTTTTTCCTATCCAAGGAGGAGGAGAATCAATGGGGGTAAAATGGATGGCAGGAATTTGGTGTTGCCTGCCAGTTTGCTGCCTAAAAAGGCCAGCCCCAGTAGGTGTACCCACTGCCAACTGAACCTTCAAGGTATAGTCCAGGTCTTCTGGACCACCCTGTACATATTTGAGAGACAGTAGTGACAGATAATACATCTAAAGCTCCAGTATTTGCAGACACTGACTGACCCTTTTTTCACAGGTGGCTATTTTTGAAATATGATTATTTAGACTTAAACCTTGCTTGTACCACTGTGCTGTTTGAGAAGAAAGAGGCAGAGGAAGAAGACGGTTACATCAATCTGCACATCAAGAAAAGGGAAAGGAAACCAAACTCATTCCTCTACATTAGAAATTATAATCAGCAATGAATGACTTTAATGTACACACATGGAGATATATCCGTATTTCCCTTTGGAACAAAAACTGCCTTTTAAATTCTTCTCAGTCAAGTTGGTGTGACAAACTTATTTGATGGGCATCGGGGACCTGGAGCAAGCTTCCAGGGGAAAAGTAGCCATCACTCATGCTTCATTGGATTTCTATGACAGAACGATCAAATTCTGTAGAACCTGGCATAAGCACATCATTATCAAGCCCTTGCCTGAGCATTTCTTAACCGATCACGGATGCTGAGGTCCTTGGTGGCTCCTGTTTCCTGGCACTGTTTGTAGTTATTTGACCTTTTCTCAGTGGATAATCCACACAAAAAGCCCTAATTACTTCCCCAGCTTTGAGCGGTCCAGCCGTGTGAATAATCAATGACACTGATTTAGGAATTGCACGATCAGATGCTTGTGGTGTTTAAAGCACTTTTTTTCCATTGACCTGCCACAGATGTAGGACAATAACAGCACTAAAGCTGCTGTTCTAATCACAAGCTGACCAGGTGACCTTGGGGGTCGGAAACTAATTATTGGACCCTTGTTTCAGGCAATGTCATTGCACAGGATGTATTTTTTATTTAAGATGGCTCATCAGAATCTGTCAATGCAGCCAATTTTGCTATGAAAAATATTACGTAATAAAAGAAATGTGTTGCTCACATACTACCATCTAGAAACAACTATTTTGTCAATTGTTGCAGAATGACCCAATATAAATATTAAGGGAATTCATTTTTGTTTTAGATTTCAGTTAATACAAAGATTCCACTATGATTGGATCCCTCAATATGACTGCTCTTGGTATCACCTCCATGATAAAGCTCCTCCCATTCCAGACAATACAGAATAAATCACAATATCATATGCACAGCTAAAGACAGTGGCATCATTAGGGTTGTGCAACCCCCATTAACATTATTTATTTTAATATATAACAGTATATATAGTCACCCAACAAATCAGTAACCAACAAAAAACAAGTGGCCAACTTTATGACACTCAGGGTGCAATGCTAACCAATTTCAGCTTCTGGAGCCCCCATGGTTCCATCTGACAGGTGTGTGGGACACCACCACAACCTCTAGTATTGAGGATTCAGGAGTCAACTTGACTGGTGGGCCCACTAATACTTATGAACCCTCTGCCAGTACTCCAAACAGCCAACCTCTGAGGCCATTCCTCATATTGTCTGAATTGGAAGTGATGTGAAATTATGTGAAGGCCAGGGTGGTGTTGTGGTTTAGAGTTGGACTTAGTCCTAGATGATCCAAGTTGAAATCCCTGCTCATCCCTGGAACTTCCAGGGTGACTTTTGGCCAGTCACTATATCACAGCCACACAAAGTTGTTGTGAAGGCAAAAGGAGGGATGGAACCATGTTCACTGCCATGGTCTCCATAAATGAAAAAGTGATATAAAAATGAATGAGTAAATGAATGAATGAATTTGCAAGTATATCCAAAATAGGGTGTCTCCAAAAAACCTTGCTTCTTTAAGTCCTGCCAAAAATCTAGGATTTGCATCTAACTATTGAAGCATTTTCTCCTTCCATCTCCTGTTCTCCTTCCTATTTGTTTTCATACTCCACACAGTGCCTGTATCCAGGGAGTCTAAACACTCATACTAAATGCCATAAAAGAGGCATGTGAGCATAACCTCATTCCCCACCCTCTCCAAGATCTATCCATAGATTGTATTTTTCCTTGATAAAAAGTAACAGTATCCTTGCAATGTAGATGCAATATAATATAAATATAAATATAGCTGCTGGGGTCAAAGCGCCTATAGAATAAAGCAGCTGTGAAGAATGAGGAAAAAGGGACTGGTGGACACAAGAGCCTGGAGAAAGAATATGGATGGCCAAGATTTAGAGGCCTCTAAACAGCCATTGTTGAATGACACTCTCAGGGGGCAAATAAACCAAGATTTCTCTTATTTTGGCCAGGATCATATGCACAATATATTTCTGAGATAAGGAACTGTTAGTCCTCAAAAGGATTCTTTCTTTTTACATTAAATGTTTATCCTGAACTATTAGGGGGAGAGCCCTTTTCATTATCAAGAATGCAATGATATTTTTTCTGCTTGATTCAAGAACTTCAATATTTCTTTCAGAACTTCAGGAAACTGACATTCATATTCTCATATTTTATCTTCCTATATTTCCCCTTCTAGGATTCCCCATTTGGAATTGGCAATTGTTCTTGTACAGGAGTAATTGAGACTGAAATTAACCTTAGCCATCAGAGGAATTTAAAGGTTCCACTTGGTCAGATGGCCCCATCTTCCTATTCCATCACTGAAGTCACTGGAAAGGGTACAATAAGCTCTGTTGAAGAAGGTTAGTGGATGAACACTTGAAAGAACAAAGCAACCATCTACTACCTCTCTTTATTTCATTGCAACCTCTGCTGAAGCATCAATGAGATGACAAAAGATTATGCTGAAGCATTTGGTGATGGATTATCCCTGGAAGTGGTCCCTAAGCAAATTTTTACGCTTTAAAAGTTTTATGCTTTAAACAGAAAAAAGAATTACTAGGTTCATATTTGAGTACAGGTACCCTTCCTAATTTTGGATCAGGTATTGGCAGTTTCATGTGTCTGTGGAGCACCCCTATTAAAGTTGCTTGTTAAAGCAACCCATTAAAGTTGCTTGTTACTGCTGTAGAAATGATTCTTCCTTTTACAGATCACTACAAATATTCAAGCTTATAGCACCATGTGCAGGCAGGTGTCAGGTAGCCTGATCATTTAAAGAGACTAGATCAAACATTAACAGGTAGGGGATAGAATTGGGCCCAAAGCCACTGGAGATTTCAGGTTTATTTCTAGCAGTGTCATTTGTTCCTGCATGGAACAACTGGAGGAAATAATGGCTGCTGGATTTGAGTTATGGCATTATGTCCTGGACTGGGATGTGCTTGATTCACTGAGCCTGAATGGCGAGTAGAGTCCTAAGTCCATAACCCTGCAACATGATGCGAGTCATAGCATGCGGCTGTTTTGAGTCAAACCATGAGTCACTTCAAGGTACAAGTCAAGTTAAAGGTGTTCCTTCTGTATTGCAAAAAAATGCCTCCCCTTTCCCGGGTTTCCCCACATCTTTTTTTCCCTCCAGCTTCTGAAGTAGAAAAAAAGCATTTTCATTACTTGAGTAATTTCAAGTTGAGTGACTGTCTCTGCTGGAAAGGCACCACATTTACATCCTTGTTATCTGATGGCTCCATCTTAACTGAATCTCTCTAAAAAAACAAATGAAAAGCATCAAATGAAAAGTAATTAAGAACCATGCATACGTCTCATATAGTTTTGTGCCTCTATGTCAGTAATGAGAAGATAAATTTTATTTGGATCATTCTTTGTATATCACTATGTAAAAACTGTACCTAAACACTTCACTCTCACATGTAATATTGTTATACCTACTTAAGAGATAAGATATACCATGAGGGTGTTTACACGGTGGTGTAAGTTCCGATAAAAATGTTGACTGTGGTATCAACATTCCTGTTAAGTGGTGCATCACATGATCAGTTTGTGCCAGGTCAAACAAGCAGTGAACAGTGTGTAATGTAAATACAGCATGTAATATAGCATATTATTATCTCAAGTCAGTTGGCCATTAAGCCAAGTCTGTAGAATCCCCTTTCCAAGGTGGATTTGAGGGGTTTTTGTTTAATGCTGACAAAGCTGTCTTGACTCAGACTGTATTAAAGTTTGATGCTGTTTCCTTCTACGTTAAAAAAATATTCAGCACTTACTTGCCAAAAGGAAGCAGACTAAACAATGTAATGTTTCTTCAAAGGGATTACATACATCATTTTTTGCTTGTTTCTGGTTCCCGATCCTTCGTTGTATTCGAATGGCCCAATTTTATATGCCTATAATGCTGTTGGAAAAGCATTCTGGTGGCATTAGGCATTTTCTGACTGTCATTCAAGAGCACACAGTTTGGGTCACACAGCTTGGCTGGCACTGCAAGTGCCACCTCCACATGTCAATGGCTGATGGACACCATGGTAAGTGAGCCAGGTTAAGTGTTTGGCCCTACAATCCAGAGTAACTACGGGAGCACGTAAGAGACATTACGTGTACCCGTAGTTACTGCACCACCTAGTGAAAACCTATGGGAAACTTATATTGCAATCCAGAGCAAATTGTTCTTACACCAGTGCAAGGACTCCCCGTAGTTACTCTGGATTGCGCCCATAGACTTATAACAGGTAAGTGTTTTAGAGGTGTGAGGTGGGTGAAAATGGGCAGCAACAAGCGTGGAGAGAAGGGCAAATTGAGACCAGGAATGGGGTGGGTTTTGAGGCAGCAGTATCTGCAGAACCTAACTCTGCAGGCCTCTATCCTCTAACCTAGGTCATTCAGACTGGAGCCAGCTATGGAGCTGATACAGATCTAATTTGACCTGGCTGCCTAGCATTAGCTTAACCTGGGGCATTGCAAGGTGAAGGTTCTTCTTAGAGAAATCATGATTAACACCCCAATCCAAACCTCAGACAGAATAGACAGGTCAATTGATCTGTACCATATCCAGTGCAGGTTAGAATGTGGCTTCCATAGAACTTGGAGTAAAGATTATTTTCTCCCTTATCCTGGGTAGGCCACCAGTCATTCTACCCCGGGGCTACCTGGATCCACTCCAATGAAATCACTGATACAAATCCATGCAACTTGGTGTAATGCCAGGCTGGCTGGGAGGTGGGTTAGAATCTTCACTAACCAGGCCAGTCCTAGTCTCCTTCAGGGATCAGTGTGCCCCGTGACTGGTTCTCCCCCACCTTGCCCTCACAAAGATGCCTCCAGTATGTCCTCCTGCCACCCTTACCAACCTCCTATGCCTGCCACCTTTGGCTTGTGCAAACATATCCTGGGCCAGGATCCAGCATGCAGATGACATCACATATCCTTGTGCTGGCCTTCACAACTTCAAAGATGGCAAACCTTGCCATAGCATCTTCATGACATTACCAGGGTAGCAAAAAGGACTTGTGCCAGCCTATCTAAAAGGTTGCTTCCTTCTTTATTTATATCAATAAAGTTCTTTGTTGTTAAAAACTAGACTGCTAAAAGATCAACTAAATCAGTCCCATACGCTATTTTAATCAAGCTGAGACACAAACACTTCTCTGGCTGCAATCCTAACCATACTTTCCAGGGAATAAGCACTACTGATCACAATGGGACTTACTTCTGAGTAGACAAGCTTAAGATTGCATTGATTGTGTCCTTTATGTATTTACTGAGTAAATTGATTTAATATATTTGTGACAACACAAAATGTCAGATTATCAGTTTGGGCTTAGTATATTGCATATTTAATTGACTGTATCACCAACTTTAGCCAAGAGATTGGAATGAAACTACAAATGGAAATGGATACATTCACTTTATTAGCAGTTAAGCTTATATGGTAACATTCTCTTGTGTAAAACAAAAGAAAATAAGATACAGTATATTATAAGACATTTTTTAAGACAAGAATTTCTATAACAGAGCTACTTCCATTAAAAAACCACAGAACTCTTTCTGTAACAATTTAATGTTTTCATTTTGAAAGAGTCTTAGTTATCATACCAGTGACTCCATGATGTATGGCACTTCGTACATTTTCCAGTTCCTATCATTACAGCATGGATTTAAAACATGCATATCAAAGAGCAAAACATCATAGTAAGAGATCATCTGATTTGCTTTCATCTTGACTTTTAATTCACCAAAGCTCAGCCAGCTGACCTGTCCTTCCTAATATAAGTCACTAAATCTTTTCCTTAAAAAATATAATATGGGGAAGGAGATATGCAGTGGCTCAGTGGTTAAGATTCTGTGGTTGTCAACCTGATCGTATGCAGTCTGAAAGTAATTGCTTTCATTTATGTAGGGCTGTAGCAGTCTCCAAGAGGTGTGAAGTACTGCACAGCACTCCAAGATGTTGAATGTCTGTACATACATAGGTGTTCCTAAGCACCTGATGAATGAATGAATGAATGAATGTCATATTATGGATTGATTTATTTAAAATATTTATATCCCACTCTTCCATCCGGTGAGCCTCCAAGAGGCCCAACAAGCCAGCTGGGAGATGGTGTGGCTCTACTGGTCAGCTGAATGGCTGGACATACAGTCCTGCATGAGTTCAACATGGTTGCATTGGATGATGATACCATCTGTTGGCTTTTCCCAGCTGTCAACCAGATGACTGGATGAGCAGCTGCTGGCTTCAGGAAATAGAGCCTGGGCCGGAACCCCCTGAAGCAGGGAGGGAAGTAGGAAATAAGAGGAATGGGAAGAACTGGAAAGGAGGAATAGAGGCTTGAAGAGGCCAAGGAAAGGAAAAACTGGACAACCCAAAGGAGGAGAAAGCAACAGAGAAAGAAGTGAGACAGAGGATAAGGCAGGAGGAGAAGCAAAGTCCTCCAGTCAAAACCTGGCTCATTATGGAGGGGTCAGGACTTTTGGGGCCCAATGCAACAATGGGAGACACAGTTCTGTAGAAAGCCTAGAAGGTGGAGGCAGCCTGACCATGCTTTTCTGGCCAGAGCCTCAACAGGGAGCCAGGAGTCATCTGACGGAGCTGACACAGTTTGCTGAAGTATATGAACAGATTGGACTGAGCTGATAACTCAGTAAGTAACCCTTCTTACTGATAACCCTACTCCAGGCTCCAGTACAGAAGGAGGGCCTCCACATAGGGCACCAGGCAAGACATGTAAAGGGGAAGGCTGAAAAAGGATGGTAATCAGTGATGGGCTTCAAAGAAATTAACAACCGGTTCTCTGCCCATCTGGCAGACACTTTTAAATAGCTATTTTTAAACTTTATATGTCCCATCTCTTGTTAACAACTGGTTCTATAGAGTAGGTGCCAACCTGCTGGAGCCCACCACTGATGGTAATGTTAACCCAGGAGGGACATCCCATTTTCATGTTGCTTTTGAGACCAGTGAAGGGATTATAATGTGAACCACTTGTCTGGCTTGGTGCATTGGTGACTTTTACCAGCCCCTGGCAAATGCTGTAATGTGGAGATGTCCCTGGGATGAGGAGGAAGATAGGACTACTTCAAACATCAGGGCACCTATGTTAGCTTTGATTTTGGAGCACAATCCCTTAGATGGAATACAGTGGCTGAACTGGTCTGGTCTTGTTGTCTCTTTTAATGAAAGATGGTGGGATTTGAGATAAACCTGTCTCTACGGTTCTGGTAAGTTGTACTGTAGGCCACTGACTTTCAAAGGTTTCAAGGTCCTGATATGAATTACAATTTGATAAAGAAAACATATCCTTTTAAGGCCTTTGGTGCCTGAATCTGGTGCATTTCAAGAATTTTTTGGTTTGTTTTTGTTAATTAATCTACATTCCCGACAGTGTGGTTCTGTTAAAAAAAACTGTCTGAAAATGTGCAGGCCAATATCATGCATGTTCACTCAGAAATAAAGTCCATTGAGGCCAAAAGTGTTTTTTTATTTACACATATGTCAGACTGCAGGCTGAAACTGTCAATTTGCCAGATCTGATTACTTCCAAAATCCTCAAAATTGAAAATAAATGAAATATAATTACATTTAACCAAGTCAGTTCATTTCCACTTATGAACCTATTTAATTTCACTTCCCTTCACTGAATATATTGGTACTTCTTTCAGTGAGATCACTTTAAAGTTAATTCTCTGATTTTATTTTTTAAAAGGACATTTTGTGAGGATGGTGTGTTTCTTTCTGGACAGCACAACAGCTATTCCCAGTAGTGTGATAAGACAATTGGCAGAGCTGTAACAGAAACACTCCCCACGTCTTCCTTTGAAGTAACTTAATTGCATTTGTTTCATGGTGTTTTCCCTTCCTGCTGTAACTCAGCCAGCTTGGTTCATAGTTGTGGAATGTGAAAACTGTAAAAAGAATTTTAGGTTGTGTTTTGTTTTTTCCAGGGAGTTGCTACTTGATGCAAACAGAGAGATGTGCCCATACTTGTTGACATTGCTAAAAGTAAGTGGAAAGTTTTTCTTGAGAAATAAATTGAAATGAGCAAAATGTCACAGTGATTCATGTCTTGCAAAGGACACTTTCTTGTCCATCATCATCCACTCAATGACACTTGAACCTGGATTGACCAGGTCATCACTCCACCCCTGCTTACAGCTGAGGAAAATGGAGAGGTCATCTCTTTGAATGACAATTAGTACATGGAAGATATGGTAATCCTGCTGTCTTTCAAAGTGGTTTTGTCTTCCCATGTGAAACTCTTCATGTACTTTACACAGAGTGCCCACTCTCTCTGTTCTTCACAGGGGTTACAACAAAAGATCTTCAGGAAACCATCTCCCTGGTGGTTCTTGTTTGAGCAGACAAATCCTCAGGAGAGTGGCAATCTGAATTTTGCAGGGCTGTTTTTTTAAAAAATGCAGCAATGTTAGAAGGATTTGCTAAAATCAAGATGAAAGATTAAAGAAAGGCACTGCTGGAGTAGAGATCTTTTGCATGTGAATGATTTTGCATCTAATCAATGGTATAATTTAGCAATTCTCTTAAGCCACTTTTCCATTTGACAACACAGTGTTGAAAGAGCATCTATTGTAAGGCTGGACTCTGAGTTGTGCTTAATGCTTAATTGCAGTGGTTATTGTTAATGGTAATATGCTGTATGTGTTTGGTATTACATGTAATCCCTCTGGGTGCTCTAGCAATTTTGTCAAGTCCCTCAGCAGATCAAAAGCTTTAGAGGTTGTTTGAATTTGCATGGGAGCCTTTTGACTTTCTCACTGCAAGAATGGCCCAAAGAGAGTCTTGAAGCCATGTTAAAGTGCCAACTGACAGCCTGCCGGGAGAGTCTTTGAGGTGTGCATGATCAAACAGAAGTAAATCTGAACCTTTTGTTCAGCCAAATGAATGTTGGGGGGAACACAACACAACATCCTGCTCCAGTTTCTCACCTCAGCTCCCAACTTTACAGAGATTTATAAGGGCTTGCTTGTCCAATATTCCAGGCAAAGGATCTCCAATTATGAGGGATATTATAATTATGTTTCATGGAGTACAAGCAGGGCAATGTGGAAAAATTGCCATCAGGAGGTGTTTTAAAATTTCCATCTGCTCTCACCCATTCCCCACACAAACACATACATACACAGTTACAGCTGTTACTGTACTTTAATCACCTTACTGTTGCGGACAAAGGCAGGGCTCAGATTGCAGGTTCTTCATAAAACAGCCAATGTGACAAATCCCATTGGGTTCAACAGAAGTTTTATTTAAGGAAAGAATGTCTGGCAGCCTTGTATAAAAACCACACTGCAGAGAACATTATGTTTTCATTTATAATTTCTGGTATCCTGTTTGAATCAACTGATATAAAAGAAAGCTCGAATACGGCTGGGTCACACATGTATTGCTCACGTTAAAAGAAAGATGAAAAAGATGATTGTGGGCTAATTTTTTTTCAGGAGTACCCTGCTCTCACTAATTGGGACAAATTACTTGAGAAGAATGTTTTCAATAAACGCAGCAATCTGCGAGTGGTGGAAGCTCATGGTAGAAGAGAAGGTTAGCAAAAGAAGCTGGACGTATGGCTGCCCAATTCACAAATTATCCCTACAATCCAGAGTAACTATGGGAAGACGTAAGAAGCGCTTACTCTGGAATGTTCTATGCATTTCCCATAGGTTTCCCATAGGTGGCACTGTAACTACGTCGGTGTAAAAGGTCCCATATTTACTCTGGATTGTAGCCTGTCACTGATCTGATGTCAGCTGTACATGTTCCCAAGGGCTGGCCACAGATCTCACCAAATGATGGAGGTTACCAAGGGATCAACTAGTTAGAACTTTGTAAAGTGGTAGTCATTATTAAAATTGGCCAGTTCTCTGGGACTCACATCATGAGTCTGAACTATGAGGGGAAGGCTGAAACATAGACCAAACCACAGTAAAACCTTGAATTGAGAGTTACTTTGATTGAGAGTGTTCTAAGCAAATAGTTCTAATAAATTTTAACTTGATATACAAGTGATGTCTTGATAAACAAGCAAAAAATAGTTCCAGCTGGGATAGGGCCAGTTTAGTGCTCACCCAACACCTCCTCAGCCTTTTCTAAGAAACCAGCTTATGCATGTCTGAAGTAAGCCTATCATAGTCAATGCAGCTCCCTCCAATGGAAGGGGGGGAAATTGTAAAGAGCCAGAAGGACCTAGCCTTGTATGTCTACACTAAAGTAAGCCCTATAATAATCGATGGGGCTCACTTTTGTGTAAGGGGGAAGACTGCATCCTGTCAGGCCTGAGAGTTTAGGGGCACAATGCTAAGAAATTTAGGCCAGCGTAACTCACCTGGTCTGTCTTTCCATGACAGTGTGGGGAGATCGGCATATGCCTCCCCTCCCCAGGAGTGGGGCAGAAGTGACTTTCTGCACTTTTGTGACACCCCCTGGTCAGCATAGGACTTATGCCTGGACTTAGGCCAGCTTAAGTGGAGATTAGGATTGCAGTCTAAATCTAAGTGCAGGTTAATTTGTTAAATTTTTCTTTATATTTTTATTTTCTTTATTATTTTGGATTATATTACAGTGTTGTAATAATTTTTATATGAATATTTTTTGGTTGTGGAACAAATTTTATGAGTTTCTATTATTTCTTTTGGGGAAATTTGCTTTGATATACAATTGTTTTGGATTACAAACATGCTTCCAGAATGAATTATACTAATAAACTAAGGTACCACTGTTCCCCCTCCCCCCTGATGTGCCATTTCATGCATTAACAGCTGCCTCATGGAGTTCAGCAGAAAGGAATTGATCCATATCATCCACTGGACAAAACTTCCAAGCAAAGCCCCTTCATCTCCTTGGTTTATCAAGGAATTGGAGGCTCTGGTATTGTCAAGACAATGGCTAGAGCCAAGATGGAGAAACTGCATGATGAATCTGAGTGAAACCAGGCTAGAAACTCATCACAGAGATTATCCCAAGACTGTGCTCGCAGAAATCATGCTTCTCATGCCATTGCATCTGTACAGTGTCTTCCAAACTTGGAAGCTGTTAGAAGGGTTACAATACATTACAATATAGCAACTATTGGATTCTGGTCCGTGTGGGGGAGGTAGTGGAGTCCTTGGCATGCAACCATTCCTGATTGAACTCCAAAGCAGGCCTCTGTCAGTCTTTAGAGACTATGGTATTGTGCTCGGTGCTGCATATGCTGCATGCGAAGCACGAAAGCCTGGGTTGGATTGTTATGGAGGATAGGCTGTTACCCAAGCAGTAAATCCCCCCTCTCCACGCCATTGAATTAGTCCAATGGAAAGGCAGAGCCAATACAGTTGGATCCAGCTGGCGTCGCAGAGCTGGGCTAAGGACAGAAGCTCACCCTATCTTGTGGGGCCGACCCGGGTCTCAAACCCTGGCCTGCTGGTTAACAGGCACAGTGTCTTAGCCACTTGCGCCACCCACAGCCTTACTCCAGAGTTAGAGAAACAACAAATTACCAAGGCTCTGTTTTATCCTGGTGTTTTAGATACCGTACTTTCTATTGTGTGCAACCTGAAGACATGGAAGAGTGAGATCAATCATTTATGCTTTTGCCCTTTCAGGACTAAAAGTTGTCAGCAAGGGACCAGCAACTTAAAGGGGTAGAACTCATTCTTTCTCCACTAATCTACCTCACAACTCCTTGCAAGAAAAATGGAATATGCATAGATCCTGCTAGGTACATCTAACTTTCCTTTGTTCTTCAACTATAATCTCAAAAGAAGCAGAAATCTGTTTTAAGCAATGTGTGAATATTCCCTGGTTAATAGTCCATCTCCACAATGCCAGTGTTAAGCTTTTTTAGCATCTCTCCTGCAAACCAACAAGCTCATTTTCCATTTGCATACAAGTGCTGATATCTTTAGTGGAAGTTCAAGCTGATATCTTTAATAGTAGTTATATTCCTTAACTATCAGCATGATTTTTATTACAACATCTGTTTTATTGATGACCTCCTTTCCAGAGGTTACATCTGGAGAGTTCCACTTTGGCTGCTGCCTAGAGCCATGTGCGATGTCTTATATGGGTTGTCATCTTATGCTGGTGGTGACACAGCCGTGTCTTCAAGTACACCTAAACAAGTGAAATTAATTAGGAAGTTTTCAAAAATTCAGATTGAAAACACTTCCAAGGGCATAAAATTTTATGTGCCTGTTTAAACAACAGCCTTAAAGGAAAAAAAATCATGGGCTTCTTTATCAGGGCCTACACTAAGCAATGGCAATGCAATATAAATACATAGTTTAGTTCAATCTGGTTAGATTGGAATGAACACATTTATTATTTCCCTTGTTATGTATTCCATATGTTTTTTTTAATCATTCAGACTCTGTAAAATGATTCATATTCCCTGCAAACGTCTCGATTGAACAATAAACCCCAAACGTTTGTGTAAAATTTCATTAAAGTGTTGTTTTTAACTGTGATTACTTTGTATCTGATTTTAATTAGCAAGTGTTTATTTCACTGTGTTCCTTGCTTAAATTAATAGCAAGGTTTCTTTTTATTGATTTAGCTAGTTGCAGATTCAGGCCGCACAGTAATGCCCTAAAGAAAAGCTTGAAAGTATCAGGATTATATTATGCAAATGGTTTAAAAATATTTTGAAACAGGCACCACTTCAGCATGTAGATATTGGCTAAAGCAACTTTAATATGCAAGGCAGGTTGCGAGATGCTTAGCTGATCCAAATGCCAGTCTATAGATTTGAAAGACTAAAGATCACATCACTGGGATGTTGACAGAAGTGACACTTTGCAAAGTGCCAATGATTTATGCCAATGTCTTTCTTGATGATACTGTTATAGACAGCACTGTCATTACAAAATCCCTAACGACTTCACTCTACATTTATGGTACACAAATTATAGGTGAGCCCAAAGATCGAAACCTTCCTGACTCTTAGATATTAGTGACCATGGAATGGTTGCTAGGCTTGGTTGCAATGAATATTAGCATCTCCTTCTATTAGCCTAAGTTCCACCAAAGTGGACAACAAATCCGTAAACAATTGCTAAAGTATAAGCCATAGTAGTGTGGAAGCATGGCAGAAGTGGAAATTTGTGTCAATTTGAACCATAAATGGGCTTCTAATTCTTTATCTTTCATAACCCTTGTCTTTTTTGTCTTACAAACTGAGTTAACACAGCAGAGCATGGCACATCCCTGACAAGGATGCACTTCTGCACAGATCAATTCTCAGTACCATTTTGGATCAGGGATATTATTCTAAAGAGCATTTTTTGATGCACTGGAAGTAACTGTCAGTGTTATTATGGATTGACCTTCTGCAAGGAGCATAATATTCTAATGTTGTACAGCATATTTTATAATGTCTACAACGGTCACCAGCAGGAAATTAATTGCCATTATGCCGTAATGGCTTGATTTCCTAATAGCACAGCATGGTAAGAATGAAGCAAATATGGATTTGTGAATGTTGCTGCATCAAACAACATATTTAGAAGCTTTATTAATATTTCTTCTAAATCAAAGGACTAGGGTTACGAGAAGAAATCCCATTTTAAAGACTGAATGTTGATGTTTTGCTTCTAAGGAATTGAATAATCTGTTGCTCTTAAGAATTTCTAATTTTTTTTTGCAAGCTCCTATGAATTCCTATGATGAGCCTCAAATTTCTTGAACAATTTAAGTTAGTACTTTAATAACTGATCAAAAATTTAATATGAACCTAAAAGTTAATTTTTTTATACTTTCAGCCCAAACCAACTTAAATCCCACTGTTAATGTGGGCTTTGCTGAATCCCATGGGATTTTTGGCAGCTAGAGGCAGCCCCTTGTGGTAAAGGGACATTTCTCCCCTTGTCCCTTATCCTGGGGTTGGCACCTGGGGTTGGGTCAATTTGGACTCGAGCAAGAAATATCACTGGCACAATACCATATCGATCCATAAAGATGGGAAGATAGTTTGGATATGGTGCATGCCAGCACCACCGATACCTTGGCCTGATTGACCTATAAACTTATTTGATGCCTCCTTGCACCCTCCCAGTGGCGTAGCTAGGGAAGGTGCAGTTTGACCAGGAAACCAGCCTTAGAGGAGATAACAAGATGAGTTTTACAGTAGTGGCTAAAATTGTGAAAAGCAGGGTATGTATGAACGATAATATCATATCATATATCATTGGAAAAATATTTTAATGTAGAATGCAAACTGCACTGGAATATCTGTATTCTATCAAAAGTTATGGCCAATTAACCAGAAAATGAAAACCACAAAAGCCTATGGAAAAAAGTGGATTTTCTTAACTCAAATCTTTCTCATGATACTGATTGCTCTGAAAGCCAGTGAGATGTAATTCTGATACGGTAAGGTTTGATAATAAGGTGTTAATATGAATCAGCTCTCATTTCCATATACATATATCATGCTATAGTTACCCATGCTAACTGGGTGTACAGGCACTTCTAAGTGGTGCTCCTTTTATATTTAGTAAGGAAAGAATAACCATTCCTCTCTTTGCCCCAGCACAATTTCCCAACAAACAAGGGACACAATTTTCATTGTTTGATTAAATTAAATTTGATTTTGTTGTTGGTGGGGGCACACAAAATTTTCTTCACATAGCAAATAGATGTTTTGGCTATGCTGCTAGCAGAGTAAATAGGTGGTGAACTGCTGAGGATGAGAATGATGCAGGTTCACTTCTGGTTGCGACATCACTTTCAGGGCAACATTTTGAGCTTTACACTGGGCTACATGATCATTAACTATACCACTGCATCTGCCTTCCCACCAGTGCTTCTGAGCTGTGTGCACTAGTTAGGATTGGGCCATCTATTATGTTAAACTGGAAAAATCTTAAGCCAACCTGAAAAATTCATTTTAAACCAAGGCAGCTACTCTGGGGCAAATGGCTAGTGAATCAAAGACGAAGGAAAACAAATGAATCAAAAATGGAAAATCTCCACTACTTAATTAAGGTCCATCCTGTATCCATATTTGCCAACTCAAAGAAAAATGATCTCAATTTAAGTGAGGTTGAACTCTTGAACTTCCTGAACGCTAAAAGTATTACTGTCCCTTCACAAATGGCACTTAGCCCTGCTGCAACCTATAATTCTTGCCATTATAATCAATAGCATGGAAAATAAAATAGAAAATGTCCTAACAATTTTACTAAGTGTGTGCAATCCCATCAGAAACATCCCCTTTCATTCTGCCGGCACAATTGCTGAGGAGTGGAACTGCACAAAAATAAGAGGAGATTGAAGAGCCGGTGACAAAGGTGTCAAACGCTGTGGACTTTAAGCACAGTTGAACATTGTGCATTTGCAAGATTATTCACTGCCAAATAAGCTTTGGATCGCTTTATAATCAGGGATGTGACAAAATGTGTCTTCTAGGCTGACATGTCCAAAGCCCTGGTGATTTTTCGTTTCCTTAGAATAATGGAAGGAATGACTTAATTTACATTTCCATTTATCCTAGCAAGAAGAGGTTGGTGTGTGTCCTGCTGAGTACAGTATATCCTCTTTCTGACAGAAGGGCGCCTATAACTGAGCATCTAATAATTCACCTTGTTAATTTTCTTTACCAAGAAATATAAACTGTTTAACAGAACTCAGGCATTTCTTTGTACCACTCCTTCTTCAAATGAACCAAGCAAGCTAGGAGAAAATTCCCACATGGCAACAATGCTTGTTCACTACAGTAGTGTACACACACTGGCCATGATCCAGTATAGAGTTGTGCACGATTAAGCTCAATTGATTTCAATTGGAATCAATTGCACCAGTTTTTACAAGAACAGGTGTATGGTTTGAGAGTTCTAGCTATGCATGTATCAGAAGTCTGACACACTCCCAGTAAATTTGCATAGCATTGTAGCTTTGCAGCTTATTGAAGCTATACTGTACAGACTGCAGAATGCCTTATGGTAGTTGCAAAATGTGCTTCTGCATCACTTGATGTCACACATTGCAGGAATGCTGGTGGGGAGGCCAATGGATTGTCACAAGACTTCTGACAATGGTAGGCTGATACTGAGGTAAGATGGGGGTAGGGATGGGGGAACGGCATGGTGTGGGGGAGGAAAATGTGGATCTAAGAGGGTTTGTGGCTGGGGCATTGACAACCACCAAAACCTAGCCCCATTCCTGGTCCTGATCCCATGACATAGGTCCACATGGGACCTTCCCAACAATACCTCCATCTCATGGAGGCTTACTCCTAGCCAAGAGAACAAATGTTCTCATACTCAGAGGAAATTTCTGTTACTGCCTCCCCTGCAGGATACAGTGGTAGCCATTTTTGCATTGCTGCATAAGTGGTGGGGAGTCGAAAGATAGGCCTGGGCTATTAATGTAACAATAACAACATACTATTCCTTAGGCAGCTCTTGGGAATGATAATGGCCAAGATCAGTAATTTGCAAACATTTAGGGAGATTTACTCACTAAGTAAGTCTTTGCTGCCCTCACTCCTTTCCCTGCCACATCAAAGGTCCAGAGTGACCTGGTGAGTGACCTGGTGAATGGTGGCTGAAAAGTGGGGGATTTATAATTTTTTTTAATCCTTGCAAAAAACCAACCACTCAAAAAACCATACAATTGTGGCTCTGTAATGGGAGGTCACAGCCAATGCGTCAGTACATCAAGAGAACCATTGTATTAAACATAATTTACAGTATTATGTATAATTTATTAATTACTTGAAGGTCATGTTGTGCCTTCAGAGACATACCCTGCAATCCAGAGTAACTACGGGAGCACGTAAGAGACATTACGTGTACCCATAGTAACTGCACCATCTAATGAAAACCTATGGGAAATTCATACTGCAATCCACAGCAAATTGTTCTTACACCGGAGCAAGGACTCCCCGTAGTTACTCTGGATTGTGCCCATAATCACAAGGAAAAGAGGATATTTAAATTTTTAAGTTCACTCAAGGCTAAAAAAGAGGACACGTCCTGAAAAAAGAAGATGCCTGGTCACTCTGATCCCTAGGAGTTTGGAGATGTTCACTAATCTAGAGTAAACAGAGTGTTTAGGTTTTACATTTGCCAAAATACTGCAGTGCTTGCAGTTTCAGTTGTCTTCATAAAGCATTGCTACTTAGGAAACAAGCCTGGTGGAAAACAGAATATTCCTGATGTCTTTCAGAGTCCCCTTCATTGTCTCCAATCTGAGAAATTAAATAGCTTCTGGGGAACAGTAAAGAGATTTTTTTACCCTTGAGGTAAAACCTTTAAGATCATTTTTTTAAAATGTCAGTTCAATTTTTCTTTCATTTCATTCTCCTCATCCTCGCCCGTTTTTTTACATGAGTGCCTGGAACATGAACAAGAATCCAGATGTTGCCTTCTACAAGCCATTCAATCTAAACAACCTTCTGATAGCTCATTTGCTTCACTCCTGTGGTTTTCAACATCACCAGGACCGTTAAAGAAAAATACAACCTTGAGGTGTTCTTTGGGGTATACTTTATTCCAGATATATGAGCCTCTTGCACTTCCCTTTTGAGCTATTGACAATTCCCCATTGAAGCTACAGTCATTAACACAACACACAAAACCACCCAAGCAAACACTCCGATTCTGTTAAAAAGATGAATGCTGGGAAGAACATCATCCTTCCTTGTGAACTGCTGCAGTTCATCACATGGCAATGTGTCCTACAAGGCCTTCCTTGAAATTTCTGTTCATTTTAAGGTGAATCAGCGGGTACCAGCCAAAATGACCCATTCAGTCATATATATGCTGATATACTGGATCTCAAGAGGGCACTAAATGTGAACTAGAAAGTGGCATAGATAATTGGTAATGAGAAGCAATTGGAAGGTTCAGATTTGTTTGAAATCATGCCGCCTTAACCATCACTTAACCAAGGGAGGGGGTGAGCAAAGGATTATTCTTAGGTACATTATATGCAATTACATGGACTAATATCTAATAGTCCACTGTAAAATTAAGTGTGGATAAGATACTGTAAAATTAAGTGTGCAATCCTAACCAATTTAGGCTGGCATAACTCACCTGTTCCCTGTTCCTGTTGTGGTGTGGAGAGGCCAGCGCAGGTCTGTGCACTAGCCTAAGCACTCAGGAGTGGTGCAGAAGTCCTTATGTGACAGGTCAGCACAGGACTTGTGCTGGGATTTATGTAAATGCCAACCACCACAAGAAGATATACCAGATAAGTTAAGCTGATCTAAATTGGTTAGGATTGCATCCTGATTATACCCTTTACTGTACCGCTTTTCATTCTTTAAAACCCTTCCAGACACTGCATGATTCACCCAAAGCCACATGAAAAAGCTGGTCCTTATTTCAAGGATTTATATTAAGTTAGAAACTAGGAGTAGTGATTATGGTGATGGAGAAAATACAGAAGACTTAGCCAAAGGGAGAATGTGTGTTTTCACTATGTAATGTAGGTCATGTGTGTCCTTTGTTGTGTTACAAATGTCCGTCACTCATGCTCCACTCTGGCAGAATTATTGGTGAAAGTATGGTTAACAAAATTGGTTGTGAACCAAAATTCAATAGTCACAAAGTTAATTACAGGTTTGCAGGAGTATAAACTTACAGTTTGATCAATATGTAAATTCTGACCTTCAATGGTCTTCTTAGCTTTCTTTTAAGCCTTTAGTCTCACAAAGATGAACTTAACTGCCTGAAACATCCTTTTATGAAGTTACCAGACTATCACAATAACACATCATGATAACTCACTTTCTCTAGCTATAGGAATTACTATGCAAGTATACATTATATATGACTAATCTAACAGCTCTGGTTATCTAACTGTGATATCTGATTTTAAGAAAAGAAACATATTGAACTTTGTAAAATGTAACGATAATGAAACCAGTCCTTGTTACTAATATGACAGTAGTTTTTTAGTTGTTAAGTTGTGTTTGACTCTTTGGATTGCAGCACGGCAGGCCACCCTGTTCTCCACTAGTTTCAGAAGTCTGTTCAAATTCATGTTCATTGACACTATCTAACCACGCTAATAAAGTGTTCCATCTCACATCAGTCACCCATCTCACATCATTCAATTATATCTGCCACCTTGATCCGTTCTCAAGATCTAGAGATAGTGTAGTATGTTTTCCCAATCCCTTTAGCTAAGAATTGTTGCTCTTCTTATCTGACAGGCTGGTGACCAGCACATGGGTGAAGGCTTCAGTCTCGCTACTAGTACTCTGATAATGAGCAATCCCAGTTGGGATTGTGCTGCAAATCGACTTTCAACAACATTCCTTATTAGATTTATTGTTTGAAATATTTGCTATCGGTTCGTTTATGATTCTGACTCTCCGTTATTATTACAGATGCTATTATAACAGATGTTATTGATTCTGACTATACATCCTCTGTTCAGAATGGGGGGAGCATGTGAACTATGGAAATTGTGCATAGTAAGAAATAACTGACTTCTTATTATAGTGGATATCTCTTCCCTATGGCAATTTTCCACTCCTTGGCTGTGAAAGTGTAGCACCACATTTCCTACAGAAACATCCAATAAGTTGTACAGCTGAGTTTCCAGTACTGTGAAAAGGCATCCATCATCTTCACAGAAATTTTCATTCCTGGTGAATTCTTCTATGAGAAGCTGTACATGTTACATCAGAGGAGAGGGAACTCACCATAGAAGAGTAATTACAGAGATCATTATACAGATCAAACACAGATCAAGTAGCATAACATTCTAGAACTTTATATTTTAAGTGGAATGAAGAGAAAGTTATAACCTGAAAGAGCTACACTGAGTGTTTCTTAGTAGGAGGGGGGGGGAGGAGAATTATAAACTATGTTATATACTGGATAATAAAGTGTAAATAATAAGAAAAGGATCATATAAGCTGCAATCCTAAAGACACTTTCCCTGCACTGAACACTACGAGTAGACACGGTAGAACACTACTCAAATGTTTTGAGTAGACACGGTTAGGATTGCACCCTTAGAAAGATCACTCAAACGCTGATGTATATTTTTTCTGACCTAGGACTGAACTTTTTAGAACTATGTTACCAATACCTTCTGCCCAAGGGTTGTGTTGCTGAAAGGGGTAAAGAAACATCAAGCTCACTACAAAGATATCAGGCATGGTTATCATCACCTCAACAGACTGTCATGTCATCAGCACACATTGCCCTCAGCCATCATCTCCAGATCAATATGGCCATCGGTGACAAAGGCTCCCTGTCCACTTGGGTCATTCTTAGGTCACATTGTGCGACTTGGACCTAGAAATATAATGCCGCTCAATGCAGTCTCAGAAACAAATTGTCAACAGTAACACCAGTAAAACAAAAACAAAAAAGACACATTTCTATAACCAGTCAATATTTCATGTAAACATTGCAGAAAAAACATTTAAGATATGAAGAGTTTCAATTATGTTTGCACTGGTAATCTTTCCTGTTAAAAGAAAATGCTCATTAAGAATGAGTAATTAAGAAAAAAAGATTCTCAGTTGCTGGTTGCCTTGGTTGATGTTTCGCACAGGTAGCAGTAAGAAAAGTATCAGGAAATTCACCCATTCAGATCCATTCATCAGAGCAGAAAATGAAATAATATTCAGACACATTTGATTCTAAAATGAGCTGGACTGTATCGTAGCTGTTTTTCATAAACATACTGATTTTCTCAAATATGTTTGCCATAAATATTCTGAAATTACGAGATTTAAATAGGACAGGGGTGCCCAAACTTTCTGGCAAGAAGGCCACCCCATCTTTCTGACACTGTGTCAAAGGCTGGAAGGAAAAAAAAAGAAATTACATTTCAAATTAGAATAAATTTACACAAATGAACGTATCTGAGATGGAACTTAGGAATAAATGAATTCCTAAAGTTCATAAGTTCATAAACATGTTCATATACAGAGAGAGAAGGTGTGTGCAGTGTCCCCAGTGTCCCTGAAGGCTGGATGAAGGGGGCTTGCTGCAGGTCACGTGGAGGCTCACTGCAGGTCCCATCTGATCCCAGGCTGGGTTTTTGACACCCCTGAAATAGAGATATGCTTAAATTAGGAACTGTTTTTAAACATATCCTGCTTTCCAAAAGCTATGTACAAATTGGTTTAGCTGTTCTTAAGGCACACTGGACTGTATCCTAAGTTTAAGTAGTGAAAAGTCCCACTGAAACAAAGCTCAAACTACCAGCCCTATCTGATAAACTTTTCTACCAATGCAACAGTACTACTGAACTGCATGCTACGTTCTGTGTTGGATGAAGGTCTGGATATCTCCTCTTGATTGGGGTACTCAGGGGTTTCTCCATGGCCTGAATAGGTCTACTTGGACATAGTGCCAAGTAATTTAGCTGGTGCAAGTCCTAGCACACCCTGGATCAAGGATGAGAAAGTGAGTGTAATACCTGCAGCACCCCTCTGGTCACAACCTGATTTTGAGATGCATGTTAATGCTAGACTAATTGTAAATCTCCTATTGAACTCCACACTCATTCCTTTCCAATATCCCCCTTAACCTGTAAATTGCAAATATTTTATCAACCATACCCTGGCTTCAGTAATTAAGGGACAGCATTATGTTGTGCATGACTGCTGTCTATGGCATGCTTATTGATTCAGATGCAAAGAACATCTTGGCTATAAATTTTGTGTAGAACCAAAAACACCTTATTAAACATACTGATCTACAAACTAGGGTTTAACCATGGAGAAGGCTCACATCCCTTTGGAAGTTGTAACTGTTAAATTTCACCTTGTGGCTTTCCCTGGGACACAGCAGCAATGAACAGAGATGCTGTAGCTAGTAGGATTTTCTCTTCTAGGATGCTGATCACAATGTATTTGAGGTAATAATGTGCATGCCTGTGTAAATCTGTATAAGGACTAACAGAATGTGATAAATCTGGCCAAGGTTAGAGCCTAGGGTTCCCGTTGGAACTAGGGGCCCTCCTTTTCTGCTGAGGCAATATTACCTGCACTTTAGGGCTGCAATGGTTAAAGGCACTTTGTACTCTATACTATCTATATATACTATATCTATAGGAATCCATACTAACATATAGATTATCAGCCAGAGAGGGACTGAAATACCTGAAAGCCATAGGGCCAGGCCATGAGATAATATGGCATAGGCTGGCATAGTCCTTCAAAGGGATACCTTCTAAAATGTGGTTTTCTTATTTTAGCATACTATATAAGAGGAACTGTCATGATTCCTGCCAACATTACACCTTTTTCCAGCAGCAATTTGCTGGTGTCGTATTAAAGAATGGGAAACCTATCTTCATTTCTTTGCTACACAGACTGTTTTGTAAAATTGTTTTCCTTGAAAAGTACTACACTAAAAATTATTACAATTATAGAGGGACTTGTAGTAGCTACACTGAACAATTTATGTGAGGCAGAAGATACATCCTTTCTCTGTTCTTCTGTACTGGAAATTGGCGATTTTATTGTAGGGTAAAGAGTTATCATGAAGAATAACCAGTAATTTTTATATAAATATATTATTTATTACTTATTATAATATAGATCCCCAATCATCATTGTGTTCTTTTCCCATGTAGGATCGAATCCTGCCCCTTGCTTAAAGCAAATCCTTTCAAGTCAAAGGGTATAATTGAAAACAATGTGCCCTTTAATCATTACAATATTATTTGAAGGGACATGAATAGGAACAAAAGCATAGAGATTCCCCACTTCCATATCAATGTTCCAGATACTTTGCATACCTACAGAGAAGAGTTCACGAACTCTTCCTAACCATGTTAACAATCCACTGGATTTCTAAAGGAGCAGCAGGGGTTGGGATTACATGTCTCTCCCATCGGCATCAATAACATAATGCCATGACACACTGATGGGATTTGCAGTTTATTCCTTGCTGAGGGTTCATCAGCCACAGTCTGTAGCTCTCAGCAGTTGTGTCTATCTGTGCCTTGCAGGAAGAAAATATCTAATTCTGAAATCCCAGCTGTAAATATGACATATACTTTTGGTTTTTGAGAAGTTTGGAAAAGTTGCCAGTTGAGTTCAAGAAAATATAACTATGAATATTTACAGTAGGAATACTGGAGCAGCTCCTGTTGATTATAAGATTATGAAGGTTAAAGTTACATAAAATATTTGTATTGACACTTAATTGCAGTCCAATAGTTAGGAATTAGATACTCTGCTAGTCTGGATATTCAAGGTTTCCATTTAATCAAAATGTTTTTATTGAACCAAACCAGTGAATAGGAAGGTTAGACAACAAACAAGAATCACAACTTCATTAACTGAATAACATTAAGAAAAATAACTTTAAAGAGGAGTAGTGTTAAAATGAATAATAACTAAAAGATTTGCAATGGAATAATTTTTAACTTCCATCCCTATAGTATATTTTGCATGTTTCCCACCAGCTATGACCTGATTGAATGCACGAAGCACCCAGATTTGCTAAGAAACCTCATTCCATCAACCCATCCCTAAAACCAATGCTGAAGGGATGATTTCACAATCCTGAAAAGCATGGCTACCAACTTAGGCTGCAATCCTGAAGTGCATTTACTGGGCTGGCCTGTCTTGGAATGGGGCCAGCCCAGTGATAGATAGGCTACCCTAAGTGCACTTAGGGTATTCCAAGATAGGCCAGCCCAGTTACACCAGAAAGGCTTGGGCCTGCGTAAGTCAACTTAGGTTGGCCCAAGACAGACGAACCTGGGCCGGCCTAGCTGTGCCAGCCTAGGCAGTTCAGGAGAGGCATGTTGACAGCATGTTGAGGGCATGTTCAGAGCTTGTTTCTGGGGCAGACATGCCTCTCTCACAGCTCCTTAGAGTTAAGCCACCTAAGGAGCAGAAATAAATCTGAGTAGCCAGAGTAAGGACACAATCCAGAGCAAGTTCAGCCTGCTCTGCCCTAACTGCTCTCTCCTAACTATTCCGTATCCAGAGCAGAAAGTTATGCTGTATCCAGAGAGTCAGGAAGCCTGAGCTGCCCTAACTGCTCCAGAGCATGCTAAGTAATTGACACATGGGGAGGACTTGCTCCTGAGGAGACACCCCTCAGATCACACTGAACAAGGAACAGCTGTGGTGCCTACAGTGGTGACACAACTCTGTGCATCACCCGGTGCGGAAGTCGGTGTGTCACCTACCTGGACTGCGCAGTCGCCAAAGTTGGTGCCTGCGCAGTTGTTTCTGGAGCCAACTGGCTTCAAAAAAAGTACTACGCAGGCACCATCTCTGACACTTGCGCAGTACTTTTCTGAAGCCTTCTGGCTTCAGAGGAGACTGTGCAGGCATCAGAGTTGGTTCCTGTGCAGTACTCTCTCTGAAGCCATTCGGCTGCCGCTCCGCCTCCTGAGTGAGGCCGAATGGCCGTGCAGGGGCGTGGACTTCCTCCACTGTAAGGAAGTCTCCTCTGAAGCTGTTCGGCATGCTCAGTCTGTTTCTGCACAGTGCACCTCAGCTGGCCGTTCGGGCCAGCTCCGAGGACAAGTGGCAGCCTCTGGCTGCTGCTCCGCCTTGGAGCAGGCCTGAATGGGCTCACTGATGCCTGGGGCCTGCCAAAGGACTGTCAAATGCCTCCGGCACATCACCACATACGGAGCATATCACCCAATACAGCTCACACCAGCCACACCAGTCTGGTGATGCCACTGGGTGCCTGCCTTAGAAGGAGTCCCTGATGAGATGCCAGTACATTCTACAGTGAATACAAGGGGCTTCTTGGAGTGACCTGCTGTATCCTGAGGTGTGTGGGCAGTGATAGTTTGTTCCATATCCTGAGGCTGAGAGGCAGGGGTTGCAGGTAGGCTGGCCAAGAACTCAGATTTTTGGTCAACACCACCATTCTTACTCGGGCCTTATCATGGATCCTTATGGGTCTATTCATTACTATACCTGCTCCTGAGGTGGTATAACTCTGAGGGCTGGAAGAGGGCATTTCTGCCTTGGAAACAGGCTCTGGATACAGAGTAACTGCTCTGCCCTAGGCTATGCTAGACATGCCCTCAACTTGCCTCTTCTGAGCTGCTTAGGCTGCCCCAGTTAGGGCAGAGCAGGTCCACCTCTCTTAGGGCACCCTATCTTGCCTTGCTCTGCCCTAAGCCTCTTCCAGAGTAACTGGGGTGGAGCATCTAGCAGTTTCTCCAATCTAGTGTTAGATAGGGCAACCCAAGGGCTCTTATGTGGACAGATTAGTTGCTCTGGATTGTGCTGTAATCCAGAGTAAAAATGGAAGTGACGGAAAAAAATTCTGAGTCCAAGGCCAACCCCCGCCTCTCTACCTCAGGATACAGCGCAACTACGCCAGCCCATTTCAGGATACAGCACAACTACACCAGCTCACCTACACCGGCATGACTACACCACCCCAATGAGCATACTGCCCTTGTGCTGCTGTCTCTTCAACAGCTGTTAGGCCTTCCCTTGTGTAAGGGAAGTAGCCTCACAATATGGCTTAGAAATTCCACCAAAGAAAGCACCACCAACAGACATTAAGGAGTCCCATGCATGTAAGAAGGCGTCCATGGAAGGCAGATTGCTGAAAGCCTCATGAAACCTGAGAGACAGCAATTAAGATAAGAAATTTATTTGTCATTACACTCACAACTGGGTGCAATGAAATGAGATGCTCTTCCCCAAGGTAAAACTAGACAAACACACTAACCATAGTACACACAAAAACATCCATACGAAACACCGAGTTGAGGAGCACTGAGCTGCAGCATGTGAATGCGTGGCCATCTTGGAAATTAAATTGCAGCTATTTCAGTGGGATATACAGAGAATCAATAATTCATTTTAAAACAGCAATTTTGTTTTGCCAAGTATCATAATGGGTGCAAGCCTATCCAGTTTAGGCTGGACTAGCTCACCTGGCCTATCTTCCCATGGTGGCATGTGGAGGTTGGCATATGCCTGGGCATTTTGAGGAGGCTGACACATGTCTGTACACTGGTCTAACCCAACCCCCCCCCCCCCCAGGAGTGGTGAGAAGTGTCTTACTACACTTTTGTGACACTCCTAGGTCAGCACATGACTTATGCTGGGGCATAGGCTGGCATAAGCGGAGGTTAGGATTGCAGCCTTAGTAAACTGTATCCCTATACCATTGAATTGGAGAAAGAGAATTTAAAAAAAACTGAACACTTATTTGGGCTTGTAAAAGCTTCTACCTCATTCACATCTGTCAGAGGGTCACACACTTCATTGTACAGACTTGCTTGACTACTTTCCTCCTCAGTTTAATGGGCCAGGTAAATCTTACCTGACTGTCTTCTGCAGGTAGGTAACAAGCGCAGCATTCCACGGTTAGGTCAATGAAACATCAGAGTCCCAGCTGCACACAGCAAGATAACCTGAAGGGTAGATCAACAAGAATGCCTTGAAGGAGCACATATGTAAACTCGGCTGTTTAAACACAGTTAATTATAGGGGTAAAAGGAGGCGTTCCTGGTCACTACCTTTAGCTGACTGACAAAATAATCTAACCATCTCCTAAAGGGTCACGGCTGTTCTAAATGAGTATAGTGGGCAAAATGTTTTAACATAAATTCATCTAAAGTCTAAAAGTGCTACAGCAAGGAAGGATCATATCACATTTTAAACAAGGCAGCAAGCAGATGGGTGATGGGAACAAATGAAAAATGAAATTACCTGCCCATGCACCTCCAGGCACTTTATGTTGTAATAGCACCTGCGTTTCTCTTGTCTGCGGAAATCAGCAGCTTTGTCTGTAAAACCATAACACTGGCTAATCTTAGATACTTTCTTTTGATACAACCAAATGTGACAAACTCTGTGTCTCTGTGAAATTAACTGGAATTAATTAACTAACCACTCTTTTTGATGTCAATGGTGCTTGGTCATCACTGATTTTCTTGGTATGTACAACCCATTTTAATTTCAGAAATCTGTTTCTTCCAAATGCTCACTAAACGTTGGAGAAGGAGTATCCTTGAAAAAGTATAGTCAGTAGTGTCACTAGGGGGATGTGGATCACACTAGGTAACATACAAGGGGGGGTGACATCACTACTTGTCAAAATATTTAAATATTTTTGAATAATACCACCATGGCATATAATATCATTTGAAGTGTATTTTCATACAGAATGCAATGAAACAAACTGTGATGAAATATCTGTATTCTATTAAAAAAACTAGCAGGAATGAGGCAATGGTATATCATTGTGGTATATTACACTGGAATATCACCAGGGAAATTGTCCAGCCCACTGTATGGGAGGAAGTCCATCATGGATGTGAAATACTGGCCTCTCGCACTGGGTGACACAAATCCTAGTGATACCATTGGATGTATTTTTTTTATTAGAATTATTAATTGCTTTACTATAGAAAATTCTTTACTCAGATACAAAATCCTATACATGCTTATTCAGAAATCCTATTGTGTTCAGTAGGAATAACTCTCAGGAAAGTGTGTATAGGAATAGAGTGTATAAGCAGGCCTCAGTCAGTCTTGAAAGACTATGGCATCGTGCTCGGCGCTGCATACGCTGCATGCAAAGCACAAAAGCCTGGGTTAGATTGTTATGGAGGATATGCTGTTACCCACGCCACTGAAATAGTCCAATGGAAAGGCAGAGCCAATACGGTTGGATCCAGCCGGTGTCACAAAGCTGGGCTAAGGAGAGGAGCTCACCCTGTCTTGTGGGGCCGACCCAGGTCTCGAACCCTGGCCTGCTGATTAACAAGCACAGTGTCTTAACCACTTGCGCCACCCACAGCCAAGAGTGTATAAGAATGCACAGGGTATTCCTGTGGTGGTGTGGGGAGGCTGCAGTGACCTAGCCCCCCCTCCCCGAGTGGACAGAAGTGCCTTACGGCACTTTTGCAATGCCCCCAAGCTAGCATGAGATTTGTGCCACAACTTATGCCAGAGTAAATGCGGTTTAGGATTGCCGCATAAATCTTGATGCTGCCTCATATCTTTATAGTACTAAATTCCACTGGGCAGCTCAATCTTGTGCGTCCTACAACTGCAAAACTTTCTCAATACCTACTGTGGGATCTTGTGGGCAAGCAGGCTGCCATGGCATTTTCATCCCTTTCCCCTGCTCTTTTGCTGGTGCAGAAAGAAAGCCTCCATGTAAGGGTAAACTAACTTCCATGAAGGTTCTAGATTCAGAGGAGCATGGATTTTGGATTCCTTTCTTCCTGCAGCATAATGTGACTACATTGATGAAGCTAAGCAGGTCTAAACGTGGTCAATTCCTGGATGGGAGATCACCCAGGATGCCCACACTTCCATTACATATTCGAACATGTAATATAAATGTAATAAATAGTTATCTGTCCTATTTATAAGACATATTCTCTGCCCCAAAGAGACAGACGATTATTTTTAAAAAATGAGAACACAATACAACAGAATTTCAAATTTCTATAAATCTTCACAATCCAATAAAAGTAATTGCAAAATATTGCATTCACAAAATTAAATAGGAGGAGAGAAGTGTTCTTACTATCATGGATTGGAATGAATTTTGATAAGATTTTTTAAACAAAAACACCCAAACAGTTCACCAGGTGATCACAACATATCTGAGGTCATGTCAGATCCTAGACCTCTTTACATCATGCAAAACTCCAGACCTCATTCTTAGCAATCAATCTGATTGCCTGAGGAGTTTACTCATAATTAGCACTTCTTAAAAATAAAAGAAAAGAACATTCTATCATATATTACATAATTTATTGGGTATGTTGCATTTTGGCTAGACTTTAATCTTTCGCCCAAGCTTCTTACCTGGCATTTGCTCAAAGGCTGGTCTTTAATTTCTTCCCCTCTTTTTGATACAGTGACAAAACTTAACATAAAGATTTAGAAAGCAAAGCATCTTAACTGAACATTTTTTTCTCCCCTATGTCAGAAAACACACAGGAGTGAATAGCAACATGTTGAAATATCTTTACCCTGGGATAATACCCTCCCATCTATCTCATTTCTATCTGTCACACTGTCTAACTTCTATATTAACAGAATCTACCTTTGGGCGGCATACGCAGTACAGTAGCTGTCAATCTGTCCTCACTCTTGAGTATTTACTGTAAACCAACTGAGGAATGTTATTATTCGAGCAAGAAAGACTGAGACATTTTCTGTGTCTTTTCAGCCAAATCAAGGATAGCCTAAAGAGTGACCCTCCAGCACTGCAGATGTGGAGAAATGCAGACCATGTTACCATAGCAGACATTTTAGCAAGTTATTAGGCATCTCAACAGTAGAGGCACCCTCAATCCACAATTTAAACTCTGTATCTACGTGTACAGTACTAGAATTTGCAGGTAGACTTGAAGCCCCAAGAGTATACTAGAAATTTCCTGAGTGTGAGGATCACATCAACAGCCCTTCAGATCTTCCAGTTGTATCTGAAGGGGATTACAGTCAGGCACCCTCCATTGGGCCAATGAGATGTAATTGGGCCATTGAGCCCATGAGATGTACCGGTAATTCTGATACTGTATGGAAATAATAAGGTGTTAATATGAATCAGCTCTCATTTCCATATACAGTATATATATATCATAATACAGTTCCCCATGCTAACTGGGTATACAGGCACGTTCAAGTGGAACTTCTCCTACATTTAACAGGGAAAGAATAACTATTCCTCTTTGCCCCTGCACAGTTTCCCTAATTAATAAGGGACAGAATTTTCATTCTTTTACTTAATTAAATTTGATTTCATTGTTGCAGGGAAGGGGGATGGACAAAATCTTTTTTGACTCCAGATAGCAAACAGGTGCTTTAGCTAAGCCACTAGCAGAGCAAATGGGTGTTGAATTGCTGAGGAAGAGGACGCAGGATTTCCCCCAATTTTCTTTTGAAAAATACCCATGGGTGACATCACATCCGGTTGTGACATCATTTCCAGGGCAACATTTTGAGCTTTGCACCAGGCTACATGATTATTAGCTATGCCACTATCCCAGGAGTAGGTCACCCAGTTCAATTCACAAAATTCCCAAAAAGAAACAAAAATACTGTACATACAAGAGAGTTACCGTCATACTTAGGGGAGAGTTTTGTTCAAATAGTCCATTTCAGAAAGCCTCTGTACTCCTGCCGTAGGCCTAGTCCACTCAGAGTGACATTATGTCCTCTTTTTCAGGACATGTCCTCTTTTTTATCCTCGTGTTCTGGACAAAAATACCATATTCTTTGTCTTCTTTTTTCTTGTGAGCAGGCAGCACGTTGTCTTCTTGTAATTAATAAATTATATTTAATAAATTATATATAATAATTTTAAATTTAATATTAAGTAATACAGTATAGTGTTTGTGTTAACCATGTGAAAACAATATATATTAGTGTTTTTAGCTTTTATTTTGTCATATCCTACATTTTTCTTGAGTGTCCTGCATTTAGAACCATGGGTCTATTGTGGTGCCTGACACAAAAAGGCATCTCCCTTTCAAAAAAATTTAAAGGTACATTTAACAACTTCTGCCTTTTAATCTCTACCCAAGATTCTGAAGATTCTGCCTTCTGTTAGGGCTATTCCTGCCTCCAAACCATTTTCAGAGATATGAGACCCTGGCCATTGAAGGAATCCATTAGGGACAGGTCTGTTCCTTAAGCTCTCATTTAACAGCAATTGAAATGAGCAGGCAGGGCAAACCCTTGGAGAATTCAGGGTTTGTGCAATCTCTGTTTGTTCCTAAATTGACAGACGCTAATAACAAAGGGCAGGCTGAGTACAACGCAGTAGAACGAGTGTGAGAAAAGGTGGGAGCAGAAACTGGACACAAATGGCTAGAGGAAAATAAGTGTACTATCAGACCTGCAAAAACCAGGCCTGACATTAACATGGACCATATCCTCATTCTTTAATCAATATATATAGTACATACAAAATTATGGATCAATTAGGACTAAACTGGTATTACAATCTGATTTATATTGAATTTCCCAGGTAGAACTGCAGCAGCCCCAATAGGTTTCCTCAGTTCTGTACCATCTCTGGAGGCAGCACAGAACCAAGGAGATGCAAGCAGCCAAAGGCTGTTCTTGGCATCCAGGGTTGGGATTTGGTATATTTCTGTAGCCAAGGCTTTGCCTGCTCCTTGCCTGCCTGCCACCCCTGGGACTGTCTCAACCCATCCACTCCTCCTGCCTTTCTACACACCTCGATGCTCCAGAGTGGCTTGCAACCAGGGTGGTGCAAACATGCTTTATGAAATTACTTCCTTAGATTTTTACCTGATGATATGTAAAGTATCAGTATAGGCATATAAATATGAAAAGACACCACTCGTAGAGGTATACATATTTGTTTATATTTGTATGTATCCTTAAATGAAGAGTGATAACAGTGATTTTCAACCAGTGTGCCATGTGCTGTGGATAGTCCTCAGGTGTGCCATGGGAGATTGGGGAATGTCATTTATTAATAGGAAAACTGGGGGATTTGAACATCATGTCAATGGTAAAAACAACTGATGGTGTGCCTTGACAATTTCAACGCCTTGGTAGTATGCCATGGGATGAAAAAGGTTAAAAATAACTGAGCTATAGTATCTATGAATGTACTCACTCTCTTAGCCAACTTGATTGTAAGAAAATATGTTGCTATCACAATGCATTTATGCAGCACCTATCCAGCACAGTTACTTAGAAGATACACAATTATTTAGAAAACAGTTTTATTGAACTCAGTGTGATTTAGGCTGCAATCCTAATCTCCATTTAGGTCAGCCTATCCCCTGGCATAAGTCCTTTCTTGACTTGGGGTTGTCACAAAAGTGCAGTAAGACACTTCCAATGGTGGGCTTCAGGGGGTTCTCACAGGTTCTATAGAACCCTTTGCTAATGAGCGTCTGGTTCTGAGAACAGGTTGCTAATGGGACATAGAAACTGTTGTTAATTTAGGTTATTAGGATATAGAACTTGTTAATTTATTTGAATCCCACCACTGCTTTTGCCCCACTCGTGGGTGGGTGGGGGTTGAGTAAGGCATACGCCAACCTCCCCACTCCATCATGGAAAGATAGGCCTAGTGAGTTAGGCTTGCCTAAATTACCCCCTAACTGTATTTCTGACTGGATCTACGTAAACGTTCACCATAATGTTATCATCCTAGCCTAACTTGTAAGCAATTTCCATCATAATCAACTGGGCCTGCTTCTGAGTAAAATGGCTAGGATCAGTCTATCCATTTATAGCAAATATTTTATTATTGTTATTAATAATAAATAATATAATAATATAATAATTATTTTATTATTGTTAATATTAATAATATTATTGATATTTGTTGTTGTTGTTCCCACCCATGGTCCCCAAAAAATCAGTCCATCTCTGCCTTTTTTTGTCAGATACCCCTTTTTGAGCAGAATATATGTAGGATTATAGGTAACATTAAAAAATATATTTCTGAATTATAAAATTGCTTTTGGTTACAAATTATGGTGAATATACTTTGCTTTCCTGCCCTTATGATTTTTTTAGAGATACATATTCTCACTTAGGTATTCCAAAAGGTTCAATTAACATTCCAGTTTTCATGTTTATTTGCTCTTAAAGGAGATGACCACTGACTGAAGATATCATAAATTATCTGCCTTCAGCTAAATGAATAGCTGAAATACAAAGGATGCCCAAGCATGTTTGTAAGGTTATTTGCTCCTCGAAGCGCATAGGATACCAGCAATCACCTGCCATTCATGTCTCTCCAGAAGCTTCAGCTTGTGGCCAAAACAATGAAACATGACAAGACATGCTATTGGTTAGTGGCCATCTGGTGCCATCCCATCCCACAAAATGCCTTATTACACTGTTCAGTGATTTGTCACAAACAATATTTACAGAAATTAAAAAAGAACCCTATCCTATTGCTGATTATATGTCCAGAACCAAAACAAAGAACACATGCACAGGCAACAAATGCATGTGGAACCAGAGACATACCAGCTGTTTTCTTTGCAGCAGAGTCATAGCAGCTCCTCACTGAGAGCAAGGAGAGATTCAGCAAGCTCTATACCCCATTACAGGAATTACAGACACTCAGGAAACTAGGGGTAAGAGAACACAACCAACCAGTGGTGTAGCTAATGATCATGTTGCCTTGTGCAAAGCTCAAAATGTTGCCCTGAAAGTGATCTCACAACTGGAAGTGAGCCTACCTCCTCCTCCTCCTCCTCAGCAGTTCACCACCCATTAGATGTGCTAGTGGCATACCTAAAGCACTTATCTGATATCTGGAGTTGAAGATTTTGTTGCCCCCACCATCACAATAAAATCAAATTTAATTAAGAAAAAAAATGAAAATTATGTCCCTTATTTGTTAGAGAAACTGTGCTGAAGCAAAGAGGAATGGTTATTCTTTCCCTGCTAAATATAAGAGGAGCATCACTTAGAACTGCCTGTATATACCCAATTAGCATGGGTAACTGTATTATGATATATCTATATGGAAATGAGTGCTGATTCATATTAACACCCTATTAGCTCCATAGTGTATCAGAACTACATCTTATTGGCTCTCAGAGCAATCTGTATCATGGGAACATTTGAGTTAAGAAAATTCACTTTTTTGTTCCATACGCTTTTGTGTTTTCATTTTCTGCTTAATTGGCCATAAGATTTTATAGAATATACTTATTCCTATGCTTGTTGTTTCATTGCATTCTGCATTGAATTACCTATCCAACGATATATAACATGATGGTATTATCTTTCATAAATGCCCCTTTTTTACACAAGTTTAGCCACTAGTGTCAAGCTCAACTTGTATCCCTGCTAAAGCTTGTAGCCTGGTGCATCCTCCTAGTTACACCACTGCAACAAAACCCTGAGCCTTGGTTAGAAACAAAGGCTGCAATGCAGAGTTAGGGCAGTGAGGAGTACCCTAGCTGGGCTGCCCCAACTACTCTGAATCCAGAACAGAAAGTTATGCTGCATCCAGAGTGTCAGGAAGCCTGGACTGCCCTAACTGCTCCAGAGCATGCTCAGTAGCCACTAAGTCAGTGGCCCCTGGGGAGGGCTTGCTCCTGAGAAGACCCCCCTCAGATCACACTGAACCAGTAACAGCTGTGGTGCCTGTCTTACAGTGAGTCCCTGACAACCAGTAACAGCGGCAGCATGAGGCTGCAGTACAGTTTACAGTGAATTCAAGTGACCTGCTGTATCCTGAGGTTAGTGGGTGACCTGCTGTATCCTGAGGTTAGTGGGCTGCTGTAGTTGTTCCATATCCTGAAGTTGAGAGGCAGGGATTGCAGCTGGACTGGCAAAGAACTCAGATTTTTTTTGTCAATACTGCCATTCTTACTCTGCCTTGTCATGGACCCTTATGGGTCTACTCATTTTATACCTATTCCTGAGGTGGTATAATTTTGAGGAGCTGACAGAGGGGATTTCTGCCCTTCAAACAGGCTGTGGATACAGCCTAACTGCTGAGCAGGCCTCCGTCAGTCTTGGAAGACTATGGTATCGTGCTTGGTGCTGCATACGCTGCATGCAAAGCACGAAAGCCTGGGTTGGATTGTTATGGAGGATAGGCTGTTACCCAAGCAGCAAATCCCCCCTCTCCACGCACTGAATTAGTCCAATGGAAAGGCAGAGCCAATACGATTGGATCCAGCTGGCATCGCAGAGCTGGGCTGAGGACAGGAGCTCATCCTGTCTTGTGGGGCTGACCCAGGTCTCGAACCCTGGCCTGCTGGTTAACAGACGCAGCGTCTTAGCCACTTGCGCCACCCACACCCAGCCTAACTGCTATATTCTAGGTAATGCCGAACATGCCCCCAACATGCCTCTCCTGAACTGCCTAGTCTGGCCCAGTTAGGGCAGCCCCAGTCCACCTGTCTGGGGTCAGACTAGGTTGCCTTAGGCTGCCCAAGCCTTTTCTGGCATGACTGGGCTGCTCCATCTTATACTTGGGCCACCCCATTGATATACAGGGCAGACCAAGTGCACTTCTGGATTGCAGCCAAAGTCTGCTTCAGTAGAGTAGCCACATATCCAAAGTGGGCTTGTCACCAGAAGCACAGTGTAAACTACTGTATTTGACTTTATAAGGCTTCTCTCTTATATAAGGATTAATAGGTGGGAGGCTTGTACAAATAGCATGAGGAAAGGGCTGAGGAAGAGCGCAAGACTGTGAGTATTTTCTTTTTACACCTGTCTAAAGGCAAATGATGCTAAATGCATTAGTGTGGCTCACTGATGACTCAGAAAAAGGGATCTTTGGAATGTAAGATTTTTGCTTTCATTTTCTGGGAATTCCCTTTCCTTTAAACCTTGCATTACATGTCCAACCTTGTTATACACTTTTTTTTATACATGGATGTGACATAACATGAATGCCACTGTAAATCACAGTTTTAAAAAATGCTTTTCTATTTTTGTAGAAAAACAGTCATGCAAGCAATTATTCCATTCTTCAGGTGCACCAGGCAAAGGCAGGAGGTCCACTGCATTTCTAATTATAAAACAAATTAAATAACTGCCTCTTATAACAGGAAGAAAAGGTGTTTTTAAACAATTGTAAAGGGGTGTTTTAACTGGACTTTTAAATTTATTTTTTAAAAAACTGATTTTAACAAATTTTTTGTATAAGCAGGGAGTTCTAGAACAATATATCCTGCAGATATAGAGGCTTAGGCTACCATCCTAAAGACACTTTCCTGGGAGTAAGACCCACTGAACACAATGGGGCTTACTTTTGAGTAGACATGGTTAGGATTGTGCTCTTAGCCTTATTCCATTAGGAGCAATGAAGGAGCAAGAAACCTAGTCTTTAAATCCATTTTTAAATAGATCCTTAAATAGATCCTGCTAACTAGGCAAGAGGCACTCTTTCAAGTAGGTGTTCTTCCTTTATTTAGCAGGGGGAGAGTAACTGGCCCTACCCACACCAGCAATGTCTGTCCAAGTGGCTTTTGCTGGTTTTTTTTTTTTTTTTTTGGGGGGGGGGGGCATTTTAGATTGTGAGCCCTTTTGGGCCAGGGATCCATTAGCTATTAATTAGCTATTATTTTTTCATTTTCTTTGTAAACCGCTTTGTGAACTTTTTAGTTGAAAAGCGGTATATAAATACTCTGGATGGATTTTTCCACTGTTTTTCTATCCACTGATTATTTTTTATCCATGGAAGTTTCTGGAACAGAACTGTAGTGCAAACTGGCACAGTACAAATCAACTTACCAATGCTGAAGCAGCTGCAATGCAGCCCCAAAATAAGGGGATAAAAGTTCCCTTATTGTGTTGAGGTGTCTGTCTGCCCCTCCCATCACATAATGCAGCATGCTCCCTATTGGCATCATTGCTGCATCATTGCTGGGAAGTTGGTTAGGACTGAGCTGTAGATGTTGGGGTTTTTTGTTATTCTTTCTCTTTTTCAGTATTTGGATAATTTCATTTATAATTTCATCATAACAACGAGACAATTGTGGTTTTATATGGGTCACCTTGAGTGCCCCATATTTTAGCAGAAATGTTGTCAAATATGAACACAAGTTGTCATTAACAATAAATGGACTTAGGATGTGTCCTGTAACATCTACCCTTTACATTTGCACATATCTTTCAAGAATAGGAATGACTTTTCAGAAATGTAAGTTGAGAAACATCCCTCATGCAAGAAAATGACAGAAATGCATTAAGTCTGGGCATACATAAAGTTGCCAAAAATCAAGTTGCGTTCCAAGGAAAGTATGGATTGCAGCCTGAGTTTCCCATTCCAAGATGGTAGTGCCCAGTACCAGATTCCAGGATGGCAGCACCCAGCTTTCTGTGACTCCATGAAATGATCCTGACCGCGCTTTGAGAAGTACTGCTCTAAAAGATTTGCAGGGTCTAGTAATGCCTGATCTCTGTCTACATAATTTAAGACATCTGAAATATTGTAATCTGTATTTCCTTCCTGGCCATGTGCGCACTCCATTATCTTAAACAGAGCGTGAGAGAAGAAATAAATTCTCATTCTAGAGGTATGATTTGGGGTTGCACAGTGCACAGCTACATTTTTATTTTTGTTTAAAAGGTTAGTTAGCTCTGTAGTCTCTCAGCTTCAAGAGGCAACAGAAAGAGACATACTAGAGGACGGTTTGCATTCTCTTTGCATAGACCTCTCTTTCACAACATGTGTTCTGTGTTCATATTATGGTTCATCATTTTGAGAAATTATGACACAATGACAATGTGGCTCATTACCGAAGAACAGCTTGTCTATTTTGTCTATTGTACTATGGTGAAAACTATTTAAATAAAAACCTGATTAAGATGTGACGCTGTAAGGCTCGATATGCAGCAGGGGAAGTTGGAAATTTATTTGCTACATGCTGGTAAATTACCAATTTGTACTGTTTTATTTTTTAAGGCACTGTGATTTCATTGCACAGGCAATGCTATGATGTGTGGATCATTTCACTATTAAATGTGCACAGTATCAGTTGCCAATAAGTTGCTGTAATCTAACCTGAAATAAAAACACAATAGGATTTCATTGCTGATTTTTAAATACACTACAGCTCAATCCTATGATATGAAGTAAATTCCATTTAGGGTGCAATCCTAACCAACATTACAATAGCAAGGTAAGAGCAGTGCAAATCTGAGGTAAGGGAGCAAACATTGCCTTACCTGGAGGATGCCTCTGCGACTGTCCCTCAACTGCAGGATGCAACAGTGGCACAGCTTTACTGGTGCTAGAAGGTTCGTTAGGACTGCACCCTTAGTTTATAGAATGTATTCCCACATCACTTGAGTATAGCATTGCAGGAAACTATTCTATATGTGTCTGCTTGGCAGTAAGGGCAAAATCCAGAGTAACTACAGGGAGTTCTTGCTCTGGTGTAAGAACAACTCACTCTGGATTCCAATATGAATTGGAACTACAGGTGCACATAAAGTCTCTTACGTGCTCCTGCAGTTACTCTGGATTTGGGGGTTAGTCTCATTTTATGGACTTTATGCCCAAGAAAATGCAGATAACCCTATACATGTCTGCTTGGAAGTCCCATTGTGTTCTGTAGACTTTATGCCCAGGATTGGAACCTATGATTAGTGTTACAACTAAACTACAAATCAAATCACTGGAAATCAGGATACATATTGTTCTTTTAACTAAAATGTTCAAATGAGCTTTATTTGTTTTATATAACTGCTGTGTGTGAAAGGAGAATACAAAACAGAAGTATGAACCAAACAATTTAAATACAAGTACAATGTGTTTCTATATAATTTATTTTTTATTCTGAATTATACAGAAATGTTCACAATTATATGATGGGTGGTAGATGGGAAGCTGTGTATTCAATACAGATCATGCATTACAATTTTAATCTGAATGTCCCAGAATACAATTATTATAAAATTACTTTTTAAGAGAATTTTGATGTTAATAAACTGTCTTAGCTCAACATGGAAGACAAAAGATGCTCTCTTGTTAAATACCGGTACTTGATTTCTTATAAATCTTGAATTCTTATATAAAATCTTATATTATGGGAAAATAGATTGATAATTCTGGATAGAACCACATAATATTTAATTTCATTTTTACTTTTTAAAAATGCAACAGCAGGCAAAGAGCTAGGGCAAAAAAGACTGGATATAAATTTTAGTATATGAGAGTAATTAGGGCTGTGATCTTTAATTTATTGAATTGGTAGATCAATCAAGTAAAGCTTTAATTGATCAATTGAAGGAGACCATTTTTAATTGGGAAGAGCAAATTTAAATTGGCCTGAGGTTTTGTATGGGTATGTTATTGTAGCAGAAAATTAAAAACAAAATACAAGATGACCGTTTTTCAAACAACTCTGGTTAAGTTACCTTATCCTTCCTTCACTATCTCAAAAATACAGCTTTCTTGAAATTTGGTAACATGAACATTTACTCAAATGTAATTGATTGCCAGCCCATTAACCAATTAATCAATTGAAAGCCCATTTGCAAATGTGAAAGTTAGAAGAAGGGTCCAAACATATAATACTGACATGTGTTATCCTTGTCTAGGAAGGACAATCTCTTCTCTCATAAGTCTCTACCACCAAGAAGACTGTGAAAAAGAGGTGAACAGGTCTGACTTCCCCACCACTAAGGGGAAAGGATCCTCATCTGACCCATTTTTCTGTTCTCAGGAGCCAAGAATGGTGACAAGGGACTTGGATTGGTGCTATTTTTATTCCCTGGTACTGAGGGTAATAAGCATCAGTCTGATATCCCTGTCACAATTCTTGCCTCTGAAAATAGTATGCAGGGCATTCTGCCCCAAGTACCAGGCCAGAAGAATTCCAAGCTAGATCCAATTAGCAGTGATGCAAAAACACCAATTATACTACTAATTACAATACCCAGGTTGGCCCCACAAGACAGGGTGAGCTCCTGTCCTTAGCCCAGCTCTGAGACGCCAGCTGGATCCAATTGTATTGGCTCTGCCTTTCCATTGGACTAATTCAGTGGCGTGGAGAGGGGGGATCTGCTGCTTGCGTAACAGCCTATTCTCCATAACAATCCAACCCAGGCTTTCGTGCTTCGCATGCAGCGTATGCAGCGCCGAGCACGATACCATAGTCTTCCAAGACTGACGGGAGGCCTGCTTTTTACATTTGCATCTTTGCATCCTGTGACGTGACACAACAAGTCACTGCACCCAGTCTAGGAAAAGGTAGCAATGATGACAGTACGTCCACTCTTTCTGGTGCATACTCAGTTGAGGTATATGTGAGTATATCGCATACTGTATGGCAATATCAGTGTGCACCAAATTACTTCAGACGTCTTAAATTACATAGATAGAGCTCAGGGAAGGGTGCTGACCAAGGACTCTCAGCTATCTGATGGCAACCCTAAATTTCCTTTAAATTACCTTAGCAGATCTTATTCAAATTACAGTCCAGTTTCAGCCATTTCCGTCCTGTTTCTTTGTCCAAGCAAATCCAGGGAATTTTCATATACTTATATTTACTTGAATGTAATGTGTCACCAAATCTAATATGCACCCCAGTTTTAAAAGGCTTGAGGTACAAAAATATTCCTGGGGATTGTAATTTGCAGTATGCAAATTTTACTGCATATGTGAGTTAAATGACAATTATATGACAATGCACTACCAAATTGCACTACTTTATACAAACAATGTGTTTATTTTACATTTTTGTTACAATATTGTAAACTGTTAAGCTAAATACTGATCTAGAGCATAATCCTAACCATGTCTACTCAGAAGTAAGCTCCATTATATTCAATGGGTCTCACTCTCAAGAAAGTGTGATTGTGGGCAAAATCCAGAGTAACCACTGGGAGTCCTTGCTCTGGTGTAAGAACAACTTACTTTGGATTCCAGTATGAATTTCTCATAGGTTTTCACTAGGTGGTAAGGTACTGGTGCACATAAAGTCTCTTACGTGCTCTCGTAGTTACTCTGGATTTGGGGGTAGGATTGCAACCCTATACTTATAATCAAAATACTCTATTTACTCAAATCTAATGTGCCATCAAATCTAATATGAACCCTCAATTTTGAAAACTAAATTTGGCTGGGAAAGGTGAGCATTAGATTCGAGTAAATGTGGTATTTCTTTCACGTTTCAAAGTACCAATCGGAAAAAAATGAAAGGACTTTTTAAAAAACAAGCAAAATGAAAAAGAATTCTTCCTTTGTTGTTTTTTTAACCTGTTATTTTATCTTCTGTATTTTATCTTCTGTTGGAGATGGCAATACATGAAAGCATACGTGAAAGGAGACAACAAATATCTATCATGTTGCTATTGACGCAATCCAGTACATGACATCACTCAACTATTTGTGTGCCTGTACCTTTCAGTACAGACAGAGGTCAAGATGAAAAGAAAGCAACCAGTTCAGGCAAGACAGAAACATACTTAGGAAGCATTTAGAAAACTTATTTCTACTTCAGTTTCATTCCAAAGCTCACAAAGATAAGCTTTAGAAAGTTTTCTTCTAGATATCTAAAAGTGTCCTCTGCAGATTGCCCTGCTAGGCATGACCAACTATTAAGGGTGGTGCTTGTCCCCATTACAAGACCACATTTCTGTGGACATGTACCTGGGATGACTAAACTCCAAAGGTGCATGGAGAACTGTTACCTTCCCACACCACCAAAGCAATACCTATTTATCTACTTGAATTAAATGCTTTTTAACTACTAAGTTGGCACTAATTGGGCAAGTAATGGGATCTCAATCCATCTTGTAGCATTTGAGTCTTAAACCATGCACCTCCCAACCTTAAGACTGACAAGCACAGCATTTTTAACCACTGAGCCACCACAGCCCTCCAGATGCCAATCTCCTTATTACTGGAGTTTTTCTACAAACCCATCAACCTTTTCTTGCACCAACAGTGGGTAGACCAAGGTTGATGGGTAGTAAACCATGTGTTTACAACAAATGAACATCAATTGTAAGTCTAAAAGGCTACTATGTATTAGGTGAATGACACAACACAGTCAGGTGCACTACTCTTGTCTGAAGCTGATTTCCAACTCAGCTGATTTCCAAGCTGATTTCCAACTTGGGCTGCAATCCTATAGACACTTTCTTGGAAGTAAGACCCAATGGAGCTTACTTTTGAGCTTAACACAATGGAGCTTACTTTTGAGTAGACATGATTAGAATTGTGCTCTTAAGTTGGATAGTTAATTAAAAACATTCTGTATATATGTAAATATACTGTTGACAGGCTTCCAAAACAGTGAAGTCATGGCACAATCCTGTGTATGGGAAGTGCTGGCAAAATACGCGTACCACCAGCAAAGGCTGCTGCATACACCTGTAAATTGTGGATGTACTGGTAGCCAGGGTTCCTGTCCGCACACCAGAGCCTTCTTGCATGTGCTGGTGATAGTCGGGGGACCAACATGACAGTGGAATGATGTGAGGGGGGGAAGGAAGAGGGAAGAGGAGACTGAGTTGAAGATGAGTGGAAGAGTGGGAAGAAAGTTGGTGGGTTTGGTGGCAGAATGCTGAATTCAAATCCTCTTCCCTTGCCTGATTTCCCTGCACAGAGAAACATGGACATGCATGAGTGAGTTACTCCATAGTTGTTGTTGGGGCTTATTCTGGAACAAGGCAACATCTCCTTCCCTGCATCTGAAAACCCATCACAGAATACAGCGGAAGTGACATCAGCAGTGCTTCATTAGGAAATAAGGATTTCGGCTGTACTCAGCTGTTAGTATGTATGTGTATACCTTTCTGATTCATTGTTTTTATTCCCCATTTCAATTCTTTTTTTGATACATTGGTGGGATTCTGTGATCCTAGAAACCTATGGAGGATCCAGAAGGACCCAGTGGTTCCATATAATTTTTCAGGGAAGATTTGGAGTGTGATGACCAATACCTTGCAACTAGAAATCCTTTCAGATGTTTTTCTTGTTGTGTTAAGAGATTTATTATTCCTGAGACATAATTAAGAGGTTGGTCAACCTCACAGATATTGTTTATTAGTAAAAAGATACTTGTCTGCAGACTATAATGAAATTCTGCATTTCCAAGATCTCAGTATGATTGGCAGATCTAATATTGTCTTATTAGGGAGCTAATGAATTTTCAAACAGGAGGCAACAGCTTTTATGTAGGCTTATTACACGGATGCGTATGACTATAACAGAGCCAGAGACATGCTGCAGACTTCCCCAGCACACTGGTTGTGCACACGGTTTCTCTAAAAACAAGTTCCACTGCAATTTTAGCAGGCAGGCTTGTGGCATGTTCATTAATATAAGTGATAAATTCCTACATGGGTTCTGCGTTTTATGAGAACATGGCAGTAATGGTGTAATAAAGATTAATTACGTAAGTTATAGTGCCTAAAATGTGTACCTTCAAGCTGTTAAATGTGTGAATGGAGATCCATTATGACAACAATGGGCATATTACTCTCAATGGGGATTACTATTATGTGCCAGTTACAAACATGGGCCCCTTTAAGTACAATAAAGGTACTAAAAGAAAATCCACTTTATACACTCACTGAAATCAAAATCCTTGCTTTTCATGTCTTAATATGTAGAAACAACTTATATAGGACATGATTATCTACAGTAATACTTTCATATTATATCATAGCACAGATCATGTTTGAAGTTTTATATTTATGGTATAATGCTGACAGTTGCTTCCTATAAAAGGAAGTTTGTCTCTGGAAATATTAATGGGATAAACCCATAAAGTCGAATGATCTCCAATTGATCTCCAATTTCAACCTAATCATTTACAATATTTAAGTTGCAGTAAAACTGTCTTATCAATTTTTTTATCAGAGGATACCGTTTTCAATGAGACAAAGGACTTTGCACAAATTTATGATCAAACAGCATAATGATCTCATATGTCAGATTTGGCTTTCTAATGCTGGATGTAATTGAGTTCCTCCAGGGCTTCTATCAGATCATCTATTTGTAGTTTTTAGGCTGGATTTACATTATCAAATGGGCATGGAGAAATTGTGGGCTTTGTTGATCCAGGCTGCATGCAGCCTATAATGACATAATGGTGGAAATGTTAAGCACATGCCCAGCTCCAGGATCAATTCACATTTACATATTGTTACACAGCTGCTGAAAGTGAATTATATATGGAGCAATTTTGGGATTCAATTTGCAGGCTGCGCAGAGTGGTAAAAATATTACATCACTGGTTCTTCCACATGGAAGCCGGCAACTTGGTCACATGGTTGGATTCTTGTGAATATAAAGAGTACATCATAGAATTAAATTAATACAAGTTGTTCGTAAATTGTGATTATCCTATTTGGGTCTCTGTGCTGCATTAAATTTAGCAGGTCCTTCCATAGAATACTCAAATATTAACAGCGCCATCCAACATAAATCCCTGTTTGCTGATGTAGCAGCTATGCTGCATAGGAGATTTTCAATTATTGGAGGTCACCTTGGAATATGGGGTTATTTGTCCCCTTGCCCTGTTTTAAGCCCTAGCATCAGCAATGATTTCAATGCACACTTGTGGCAGTGATATTGTTGGCACAAGCTTGCATTGATCTGTGCAGCTGGATCTGGACAGAAAAGAGGTTTGGACACAGCAGACACCAGCATCCTTAGATCCTGCACCAGCCAGACCATGATCAGCAAACCCATTCCATTTGTGCCTGGTTCAACCTGCTTCCCCAGCCTTGCTCAACCACCTTCCCTCATCTACATCCTCCTAGTCATGCCTATATTCAGATCCACTTTAGTGCAAATGCTATCTCTTATAACACAGTCCACATCTACTCAAAAGTACTGTAACTCCTGGTGAGTTCATTGGAACTGTCTTCAAGCTAAGTGTTTCGAACTGCAGGTGATGTTTGGCATAAGATCATTTTTACCTTGTATGAACCCCACGTATTTTCATTTCTGTTTAGAATCATTTTAATTATCAGCAGTATCTGGGAGTTACTCTTTTATATTTGTTCAATTTTACATGGAATGCTACCTTGCAAGTCAGACAACAGTCCATCTTGCTCTTAGAATTTCAGACCTTTCTTAATCTGCTCTATTGGGAGATGCTGATGCTGATGACTGAACCCCAGAACTTCTGCCTACAAAACATGTCCTCCTCCACTGAACTACAGCTTTTCCTAATTAAATCCCCTCCCAGTCCAATTCCATCTTCTTTATATCTGTGAGTTTCATAGAGACTAACAGCCCTGTTACTGGTGCAGCTGGTCTGAGTGATCTACACCTACATCCTAAATGGCAGGCACAGGTCTGAGAAGCTTGCAGGACCCAGAGGAAAGGATACACTTTTGCCCCTGCTTGTTTCACCACATTTTGCCCTGCTTCAATTCCCCCCTCCTTCCCCTGCACCACTCAGCAAAGTACTTACCCTCACCTGCAACATTTCCTTTGGAAACAGTTCCATAGTGGCTGTGAAGGCCTGTAAATAAGGGATTTATAGTGCTAGATGTTGCATTGATTTCACTGGAAGTGATTCATTTAGCCAGGGAGCTTCCTGGGTGACCTTGGGCCAGCCATTCACTCTCAGCCTTACTCTCAATCGCACAGGGTTGTTGTGAGGGCAGCAGGAGGAGAGGAACTACAGTGGTGCCTCACATAAAGAGCTTAATTTGTTCCGGAGGCATGCTCTTTAAGTGAAACAGATTTTTTCATAGGAAATACTGGAAACTCAGATGATTGGTTCCACAACCCCCAAAATATTCATATAAAAATTTTAACTAGATGTAAAAATGATGACAAAACACTGTAATTGAATTCAAAACATGCTTTCAATGTGCATGATCCTCTGAAGTCTGCTTAGGCTGCAATCCTAAAGACACTTTCCTGGGAGTAAAACCCATTTAACACAATGGGGCTTACTTCTGGGTAGACATGGTTAGGAGGCTGCAATCAAAAACACTTTCCTGGGTGTAAGCCCCATTTAACCCAATGGATTATTGTGCATTATTTCTTTTTGACAGGAAAGCACATGGTTCAACCAGATCAAAATGCAAAGGGAGCAAAGTTTTAGTCTAGAAACTTTCATGCAGCTTCCTAAGTAGCAACAAAATCAAAATTAACCAGAGCAGTGAGCTGCAAAATAAGAAAATGAGAATTACCATCTTACCCAGTTGGATGTGCTCTACAAATGCGCATGATATTCCATTACAGGAAAAAAATATATTAGAGGGTCCACAGAATAACTTAGACAAGTGGAATTTGATTCATGCAGGAAACATTCTGAATCAAAGAAATAGCCAAATCATGTGTTTCCCAGTGTGTGATGTTGTAGTGGCACCATCATGAGAAAGGAATAACCAAATGAAAAATATATGCTCATTTTAATTTATCAGCATGCATTAATTCATTTGTTTATTATCCTATGGCTGCTGGGCAACCTTCCTTCCAGTGAAGAGAAGCAGCCCTGCAATGAGGCTTCTTGTCTCTGTGCTGGCTATTTAGCCAGTGAGGAGTAAAGATGCTTTATGTTGGACCATTAAGACCAAATATAGGGCTGCCCTGTACCCGTGCCTGGTGTTGGTCCAATGTGAGCTTGTACTAGGTCAGCTCCAGCACTGGGATTTGCTAATAGGCATAGACATGTCTTATGGTGTGTTTGCAATAAAGCATCCTGGAAGTGGGTTGGTATGCATTTAATAGGATTAGACCAGTAGTGGGATTCAAATAAATTAACAACAGGTCCTATGTCCTAATAACCTAAATTAAGAACAGGTTCTATGTCCCATTAGTAACTGGTTCTCAGAACCAGGCGCTCATTAACAAAGAATTCTATAGAACCTGTGAGAACCCCCTGAAGCCCACCTCTGGATTAGACCCTAAGGCTGCAAGCTGAGACACACTTTCCTGAGCGTAAGTCCCATTGAAGGCAATGAGACATACTTCTGAGTAGACAGGCATAGTATTATGCTCTAAAATGGAAGTAAACCCATTTGGATGAGGTTATAGTTGCATACTAAATTGCTGTTTAACACAGAAGCTTTCCATCCAATTCCCCAATATTTAGGATTTAAAGAAAAACTATTTCTTGTAACATTTGTCATCACAATAGATGACAAAATAAAAGGCATCCCTATGAAAAACTGGATGGCAAAATATAACCCTCCCGGGCACTTTAATGATACCATTGCTTCTCTTAGGCTATATTTTAGAGAGACTGAAGAAGTATTTTTCTCAATCATTAAACTCTCCTGAGGTCTGCTTCCTGATAAAATCCACTGGCCTATGAAAATATATCAGCTGGGCAGAAGATGAAGTCCTCTTGCACTGAGGTGTTGTTTCTGGCACAAGTCAATATTTATAAGACAGAAAGCAGTTCCAGTATGCAAGTGAACATAGTGGATAAATCTTTGCAGCAGATTGTAGAAAGATTATAATACTACCCACCAGATTATATGATAGAAATGTTGCCGCCTTGGAGCCATCCTAATGCCTCTCATTCATTTAACAGTGTGAGCCTCGTTAATGAGGTCACACTAATTCACATCTTGTCATTTACCCTTTGGAGGCAATTTGATCTAAACAGAACCTGCAATATATGGAAAGAGATCCCAGCATATAATACTTCTTGAAAGGTGAAGATGTTTGGATTTAAATTTGGATTAGAATCATGGAATCAAAGCAGGAAGGAACCTAATAGGTCATCTAATATATGTCCATTTTTAGGCATTCACCATGAAATGGTTACCATTTTTTAATTTGTTTCAGGGCTCAGCACTTCCATCCTATAAGCTTTTCTAAAGGAATAGTTAATGAAAACAGATTGGGCTTGGGGGGGAACCAATTGGGATATTATCTTGCTCTGGGAAAAAAGGCTTTTGCTAAGTAGTTGGACCCACATTGCAGTAGAACCTGTTCACCCAGGTCTCATGATTCATGTGGTTGCTTTTCATACCAGCGCTGATCAAAGACAGGAATCATATCAAAGGGTGTTTTGCTTATATTTTTTAATGATAACACTTTTATTCTACCTCCATTGCATGTGACAAAAATTATACATGCTAGAAAAAAATTCTTAGGAATGTCAACATGAATAGATCTGGATAACTAGTCCAAACCTCATGAGAAAGGAATAACCAAATGAAAAATATATGCTCATTTTAATTTATCAGCATGCATTAATTCATTTGTTTATTATCTGAGAGCAAGATCATTTGTTTTAGCGTAAGTGTAAGAACAAGAAATTAACAGCTGTGAATTTCGTTAACTTTGGGACAAAGAATACTTGTTTTAAAAAGAAAAGTTCTAAAATTTGTGTACAGTTTGCTTGTCAAATACGATGAGGTACTATCCTGTGGTGTCACTCAGCTGTGATCTTCAGAATGTGTTCTCTGCCTCCTGTCAGATATATGATACCTTGCCCCATAATAGACCAAACTATCTCACAACCAGCTGAGCTCAGGGTCATTCCCAGGTCAAGCTGGTTAAAGATGGCTGTCAACTCATTGCCAGAATCACAAATGCACTTTAAATCACCTTTATCTCACTTAAAGCACTGATGCTTTCCAGCAGTGACTGTAGCCATAACCATAACATCAAGATGCCATTTCGAAGAACGTTTTGTGGAACTACTGAAAACCTCTCCTAGTGTATGTTTATGCAAAGTCCGACATAGCGAATGTAAGGCAAAGCCGTGATAATCTAAGCCCTTCTATCATTAACAATATTTGCAATATACCCAACAACCCGCTACGGTTTCTGGCTACATTATAAATGATAAAGATGATTTCAAGAGGGAACAATGAGTGGAATCCATCTTTTCAAAGTTGAAAGCTAATTATTATTCAGACAAATGTATGCAGGGTGAAGAGTGATGGCAACTAAAAGAAGGACAGTGTCACCTGATGTTTTTATTGTGATAAATACTCTCTCTTCTCAATGTGTTTCATATGTCTGGATGGTATACTGGAGATATGGACTTTATTGTCAGTAAGACATTTTTCTGGCCTGTCATCTTGGTTCGCTACATTTATTCTGACATGTTCCTATCATGCATATATTGCCTATGATCTTCAGCCCTGTCATACTGAAATATGTTTTAAAACAGCCACAACCAAAGAAATGAGTGGTTAGTTCAACCAATATGTTAAATTTAACCCGTGCAAACATACGCACATTCAGCATTTTGACCCTCATTGCCCATTAGGGTTGCCAGGTTGTAATACTGCAGTGACAGTAGCAACCCCATGTATCAATTGACCAAATTCCCCTGGTATATGTAGCGTCTAGACATAGCAACCCAATCTCCTCTCAGCTTCCTGAATTATAGTTCCCAGCCCTCCAAACTCTTTTGTTTGCCCAATTTCTTCCTGCCAATAACATACAATTCAATCTTAACTTTCCAGATGTTTCCTCCTGTCTTACTTTGTCTTTGTTTGCTCACCTTTTCCATCTTCAAAACTTAGGGGTTCCACAAATTCTTGGTTTTCCTAAGAGTCTGAGGAGTTAGCACACCTAGGTATGGTCTTTGCTAGTCTTTCAACCATTGCCTCCTGTTTTCCAAATCCTTTCCTTACAAACATGGCAGTGGTAGTAACATTTGCTCACCTTTAAGGCTATCTCTGTGGCTACCAAATAGATGGAAAAATGGAATTTCCAGCATCTGACAACTCTTTAAACATGTAGGAACTGAGTTCCCTGGCAGCATCAATGGATGCTTAATGGATGAACCAAGAACTTTAAGAACTTCTAATACTACTACTACTACAGCTGTCATTGCTGATGGGGTCTCCCTCCTTCTCAAGAGTAAAATAGTAGACCAACAGTGAAGGAGGGTTTTGAACAATGGGAAATTCTGGTCCCAGAACTACCTAACACAAGCTGGTCTCATACTTCAGGCAAGGATGATTAGTCCTGTCCTATAATAGCTTTGGGTTGTCCAACATGGAGACATAACTAGTAATTTCTGAACCCAGTAGTACATTTTAACACAAACATTCACATTATCCTGTTTCCTTTAACCCCTCCCCTAAGCATCCTTCAAGCACTCCTTCTCTTCTCCAAAGCAGCACTGCTAGACTTCAAATACTAGACTCTGACACACTATCCCACTAGCGTCTTCTTGCCTCAGCTCCTCATACAGCTTTCAATATAGTTTGTTTAATTGCATTCTGCATTAAATTACCCATTACAGTAATATACAATATTATGTTATATGACAATTCCAATTTTTTTATAATTTTGGCAAGAAGTGGAGGTGTTTCACCCAAATGTGTCATCTAGTGTGATGTGCAAGCCTCTAGCAATGGCGGTGATAGATAACTTACTGTATCTAAGAACAATTCTCTGTGTGTGTGTGTGCGCGCGTGCGCAACCTCTGTTGTTTATAATATTGTTTAGTTGTTTCTAACAACTAAAGCAGTAGTATAGCTAGCTTTAGGGAACATGGCACTACAATGTTCTCTGAAAGCAGTCCCTCTCCTTCACTTTCTGAGCCATTTGGGGTGTAGACGTGATTGCAAAGGGGAAGGAAAACTTACACAATACATTGGATCACAGTCAGTTGCATTCAAACCCTCCTCTATCTATGACCTGAGGAACTTCTTTCCAATGTTGCATACCTTACAAGTGTTTAATATAGCTACTTAGTACAAACGTTAAAAATTATCCAAGTTCTCCACTTTGATATTGGCATGAAGTATTGCTACCACCCCAAAATCACTCTTTGTATGCAGGTGAACTGAAGAAAACTTGGGATTACATAAAGATTTTCCAAACATCATATAGCTCTGTGAGTTCCCTACCTTTCCACGAACCATGGTGTTTCACCATGAATCAGTAAATTCTGGTTTGCAGCAAGGTTTACTAAGGAAAATGCAGTACGGATCAGATGTGCAATTGAAAATACAATGGAAACACAGCAGTTTTAAATTTAATGAATATTATGAGGTCTCTAGACCAAGCAGTCAAAGGAACAAAAAGATATGGTTTCCTTAGTTTTCTTCTACTGGCTTTTCAGTCTGTTTCTGAACCCTCTGCCTGTCAGCTCTCATTCCTGAATCAGCATCTTCATGTCAGTGTTCTGACCTCTGCCAGCACAAGCCTGTCTCTAGGGTTTGTCCCCCAAACAGAAATCAAGCCCTGTAATCTGTTAACATGCCTAGGAAGTGTTTCTTTTTTATGCTGAACTCCCCAAAGATGTAGAGCATGTAGTCTCCTAGGAGACAAATCAAGGTGTCATGCCCTGGCGTGGGGGTGATGTGGTAAAGGGCTGTAGATCCATGGCCAGATCTATTAATTGCTTATTAGTTGGCCTTCCCTAAGGTACACGTATATTTACACAAAGAGACTTCCTAGTCACAGCTGGTTACAGCTAGTCACATAGTGAGGCTGGTGAATGTAGACCCTCTAGACAGCAATTTTGAATTTCTGGTTAGATTAGAGTGATGGTTAAGATGTCTCAAGTGGAAGTCTGAGCATTGAAGCCACTGGGAGTGTTGCAATTGATCATAGAACTTTTTGTGTTATAGGAAACTATTTTGATGATGTGTAAAACTTCCATTTGGCTTTGTTTTGCTTTTTTACAGTTGTGATTCTGAGCTCACTTGAAGTTGAACACCTGAAGGTAAATTCCACTGACATCAAGGATTCATCACTAGGATTGAAGCATCACTGGTTACATATTTATATGAAAAGTACACAGAGTCACCAAATGGGTGTTTGGGGATGGGAAGAGTGCAAAGCTTTTGTTCGCATAATACTATGTAGTGATCAACAATAATTGTAAGGATGCTTCTTCACCTAACATTAGAAAACATGCCATTTTTGTATACAAAAGCATTGAGACAGAGGAGAGACAGTTTTGACATTTGGCAGTCTAGGTGTAATATTAAACTGCCAATATTAAAATGAGTTTTACCAATGACTCACCAAGCATTAGGACCTTGGCTTCATGGATCCTTTCACACTCCTCTGGTCTGACCTTGAGCCTTTCCATCTTTAACTCTGGCCATACTGCCCAATAACAGTGGTCCATGCCTCAGTATACTCCTGTAGACCACTAATCAAAAATATGTCCCTGAGGCTTAAATAGTTCCATCTGCACATTGCCAAGTGCCTCACATCCAATCATTGTCCTATTGGACTCTTCATTATCCATTTTTGTTCTCTCTCCCTGTACCCCCTACTTCAGTAACATGTGGCAGAGGGTTTAGAGAGAATGAGTGCACAATCCTAACCAAATTGCATATGCTGTGCATGGGGGATGCGCATGGGGGGATGGTGCACGTGGGGGGAACAGTGCCCATGGAGGATGATGTGAATGGGGGGAACGATGCTCATGGGGTTGTTGCCTATAGTGCACATGGGGGACAATGCGCATAGCGGATGGTGTGCACAGGGGGATGGTGCACATGAGGGACAGTGCACATGGGGAATGTTGTACAGGTGTATTACGCATGGGGGGATGATGCATATGGGGATGATGTGCATTGGAGTGTTGCATATGGTGCACATGGGACAGTGTGCATGGGGGAACGGTGCATATGGGGGGAAATTGCACATGGGGAAAACAGTGTGCATGGGGGGATGGGGCACATGGGGATGTTGTACTGGGGTATTGCGCATGGGGTGACAATGCACAAGGGAGGATGGTATATGGGGGGAATTTTACTCCTGCAGTGAGGGTAGATTTTCACTAGTATTCATATAAATATGGTTACAATACTGTACTATAATATAAAATAATATACAAAATATAAATAAAAATATAACAAATTAACCTGCACTTAGTCTCTCAGACTGCAATATGCTCCCTTTACCCTGGAGTGAGCCCCACTGATTCTAATAAGGATTATTTTAGAGTAGACATGCAAGGCTAGGTCTTTCAGGCTCCTATCCATTGCTCCCCTTACATAGGACTGAGCTGCATTGACTGTAATAGGCTTGCTTCAGAGTAGACATGCCTAGGTTGGTCTCTCAGGTGAGGCTGAGCAGATGCTGGCAAAGCACTGAAACTGGCTGTATCCCAGCCAGGACTATTTTTTTCTCTTGTTTATCAAGACATCGCTTGTAAGCGGCTACCACGTTCTCCAGGCTTACAGAGAGAGTATGGCTTAATAAGAAGCTGATGGAACATACAAAGATCCAGGTCTAATGAGCTTGCATCCTGAGCATACTCTTGTACTGCAGCGAGTCTTGGACCCTTTATGCAAGGCAGGAGAGAAAGCTGAACACTTTCCATGCGCGCTGTTTCCGACGTATTCTTGGCATCACCTGGCATGACAAAGTCTCAAATGACGCAGTCTTGGAAAGTGCTGGAATCTCTAGCATGTTCACACTTCTGAAACAGCGGCATCTATGCTGGCTTGGGCATGTCGTGAGAATGGCTGATGGTCGGATTCCAAAAGATCTCCTATATGGAGAATTAGTGCAAGGAAAGCGCCCTAGAGGGAGACCACAGCTGCGATACAAGGACATCTGCAAGAGGGATCTAAAGGCCTTGGGAATGGACATCAACAGCTGGGAAACCTTGACCTCAGATCATTCAGCGTGGAGGCAAAAGATCCAGCATGGCCTTCTCCAACTGGAAGAGACACTTGTTTGGCAGGCTGAAGCAAAGAGACAGACCCGAAAGCAGCGAAATCTGGGGGCTGGGAAGGGGACAGAATTTATTTGTCCTCCGTGTGGAAGGGATTGCCACTCTCAAATTGGCCTCTTTAGTCACACTAGATGTTTCAGGACCTCCAATCAGAGCACGATACCATAGTCTTTCGCGACTGAAGGATGCCGATGATGATGACGATGCTTGTATATCAAGTAAAAATTTATTAGAAATTTTTGCTTGTCTTGCAAAACATTATGAATCCAAGGTTTTATTGTAATGCCTTAACAAACTAGGCTTCTTCCCTGTTTTATTTTATAGATTTGACCTTTTCCTCAGGAAATGTTGTTAAGTGAACTTGCTGCAGTTTCTCCACCTGGCTGGCAACCAGCTGAAGAATCTGGTTCCTGCTTTTTCTCTGCTCTTAAATTCATGTCACCAGGGTGGGAAGATTGCTGAAGATGATGAGGGAAGATGAACTGTGTGAGGAGAGATGCATCTTTCTTTGGTCTTTGCCTGAGAGGAAATGATGAAAAACATCTGGGTCCTATGAAAATGTCCAGTCCAGGTCTCTGTTTACTGAACTCTCTGCAAATGCCAGAATCTGTCACCAAAGAAACCCAGAAGGGGTGACCCTCTCATGAAATCCTAATGGTGTATCCAATACCTCTTCCCTAGAGTCCGCTTTTGGCTAAAGCACTGTGAAATTGAAAAAAGGAAACTTATCCACTTTAGGAAATGAGCTTATTAATAGAATAAGGAAATGGGATCACCAGTGATCAAGTGAAATGTTCTGTTAATCTGCCAAGTTTTTTAAAAGCCAGACATGGGTGAAAACTGATATATGAGTATGAATGGTAAAGGATGCATTTCCACCTACCATTTTAAACAGCAATAATTTACTCCCACATGAGTTCCAGTAGTTGTTCATTATTTTATCTCATTCTAACTGATGCTTCAGTGCAGGAAAAAATATTGCTACAATTCCTCTCTTCTATTTATTTGACAAGAAAAATAGTGGCTATACTAGATTCTATTGTGTTGATACTGGTTCTTTTGAAAAAGGACAAGATACCAACTATTTCTGCAGAGGAAGACAAAAGTACTAATATTTTCCTCTGAAACTGTTTGCACCGTTCAACAACAGGCCAAGGGAAACAGCAATAATTTCACAGGAGATGTCAAGTACAAACCATCCTGAAATGATACTCTAACCTAGGGGTGTCAAACTCATTTAATTCAGCAGGCCAAAATGATACAATGATACCTGCTGTAGGATGAAAGTGATGTCATTAAGCAGGAAGTGATATCATTAATTAGGAAATGATGCCATTAAACAAGTCATGACCAGAAATAAGCTCTTTTTCCTCACTCCATAACACATCAACTGCAAATGACAGGAGAGAAAATGCATGAATCTAGATAATATTTTCAAGATACTGTATGCCCTGTCAGCACTGTCATCTTAGCTCAGCAGTTGAGAACTGATGATGGTACTTGGAGGGTCCAATGGCCAGATAAAGATCTGAGAATTGTATCCGGCCTCTGAGCCTTTTGTTTGACACGCCTGATCTATCCTTTAATAAGGTTAGCAATTCTGCACACACCTGCACGCATGCACATGTCATGTAAGTATGTGCATGCATGTCCACACACAAATCCAAAATTTACTCTTCCCTCTTGAACATTTGTTTCAAATGTTTGGTTGTTTCACTGCACAGTTTGAATTAAATTGGAATCTCAGTGTTCAATATTGAACCTCTATTCAACAGTTTAATCAAAGTAAGCCTGAATTTATATGTTGGGTTTTTAAACCAGTGCAGTCCCATTGAGGTTTTGTAAAGAAAACCATTTCCACTAGATGGCTCGCAAATGGCCAACATAGTTTTTGCTCACCTTTAGATGGAAAAGTAGACATCTGTTCAGATGACTTCTCCATTCTGTTCATTTCTTCCCATTTGACATATCAGTGTGAGAACCAATATGGCTCAGTAGATTTAGACCTATACTTGGGCTTCCAGCACTGCTGGAGTGAACTCATTGTGTGTCCTTGAGGAAGGCATCTCCCATAAAAATGGGAATAAAATAATAATTTGGCTCATAAGGCTGTTTGTGTTGCATTACCATAATTGTACAACATTTTGAATGATTAGTGGTGCTAAAAAGGACATTGCATCTTCTTAAAGGGAAAATGATGGGGGAAAGTAAAATAAAATACAAAGGGAGATGGTGAAAGTACCATTCATTCACGAAATCCCAGATATTTCTGCACTTGGACTTGGAGAGCAAAAACGGAAGAAACTGCTCTCTTTGCAGTGATTGTGGTACAGTGTATTTCATCATTATATTCCAATATACAGTTCTTTCTTATTCATTAGATATAAATTTCTGTGAATTCACTGATTGCATCCAAGGGCTGTTTGACCCAATACTAGTAGATATGCTTAGATCTAGTGCAGAAAGAAGGGGAAATTCTGCAGAGTGGTGCAGTGCAGATCATATGATCTGTTCTACTGGCTGAAACTGTCTTGATGTTGGAAATGTCAGCTGGTTCTCAAAGAGCTCTTTGTGCACCCTTTCCAAATTAGTTTGGGGACCCAGTGCTCTTGATCTTCCCTTCCCTTTTTTATTTCCTTAATTCCAAACAATTTGAGCTGAGCAATAACTGTAAATGAGATAAAATAATGACAAAGGGCACAATCCAGAGTAACTACAGGAGGACATAAGAGACATTACGTATACCCGTAGTTATGGCACCACCTAGTGAAAACCTATGGGAAATTCATATTGCAATCCAGAGTAAATTGTTCTTACGTCAGAGCAAGGACTCTCTGTAGTTACTCTGGATTTCACCCAAAGCTTTATATAAACAAAGGCTGCAAACCTAATTTCCAGTTAGGCCAGCATATGTCCCAGCCTAAGTCCTGTGCTGAACTGGGGGTGTCACAAAAATGCTGTAAGCCACTTCTGCGTCACTCCTGGGGAGGTTAGTGCACAGGCATACATTACCATTTACCTACCTACTTACCAACCTACCTACATACCTACCTATCTACACCACCTTGGAAAGATATTCCAGGTGAGTTATACCAGCCTAAATTGATTAGGATTGTGCTCAATGATGTTACTGAATGTACCTCTCTCTCCCCCCCCCCACCACCAACGAGTTATTTTTGGGGAATTTTTGTGAGTGTGGTGTAGATCTCTTAATGCAAAACAACAGAAGCAATGCTCACAGCAATCACTTTGTATGTTTTGGAGGACTTTTTTTAAAGTTCTAACAATATTTCCTTAGCTCATCCTGCTTTATTTTTGCACGTCTTCTGCCAACAGATCTGATCCAGTACAGACAAAATCTTAAACCATTTCCTCTCCACACCCACCTTAATCAGTTAACTGATTTTAAGAGTCTTGTATCGCTAAGCTTGAGCTGTAGTCTGGGCCAGACTCTAAATGTCAAACAGGATTCATGAAAAAATCTTTTATCAAAATAAAATTAGAAAAAGTTCCTAAATATTAAATCCACCCACACAACTAGACAGCCTAACCTCCTCCTCCTTCCATGCTGTCCAATCCTGGTAATATTTATTATAATTGTGAGTGTAGAAATCCAATGATACATTTCATGATGTCGGGTTGATATTACAATGAACACATACTGTAAAGTTGAGGTTTTTTTCTGGGATGGAAACTCTTTGAAGAAGGGATCTACGTTTATTTATTTTTGCATATTTCACCCTTTCCTCTACAAAGCTCCCAGACTTGATTTTATATAATAGGCTGTCTGACAAATTGTTAGATGATTATTATTTTTGCTGATTATCATTGTTGATGGTTTGGCTGCAAGAGTTTTGAGAGCAGATCCTCATAATCCAAAGTCCAATTTTCGGAAAATACACACACACAGGTACAGTATTACGTGCGTCCCGCCTGCCTGGACCACAACCGGTTCCCAGTCTATTACTGGGCCATCTTAGGATCCCAGTCTATTTCGTACCAATGAATTAATGGAAGACTGAATGCGAAGTGGATCTGCTTAAATGTCTTGCTCTAGCAGATGACCCACCAGAAAAGCAATCCTAATAGAATACTCAGAAGTAAGTTCCATTGAGTTCAACGGGGCTTACTCCCAGGAAAGTGCTTTTAGGATTGCAGTCTTTGGATCGGTTTTTCTTTACCGATCTCAGCAACTCTGCTGTTCGCTTTCTTCTGTCTCCCGGTGGCGTAACTGGAGGGTGGCGGAGGAGTCAGTCTTGGGGGGCTCAAAAGGGGAGGGTCCCCTTGTACGACTCCCCCCCAGACTGACACCTCCGCCCCCTCTAGCTACGCCACCACCGAGCCCCATCCCTGAGAAGGACTTTCGACCAAGGAAGATGCCTGGAGAGACCACTAAAATGCTGGGGGATTGAGGGGGTTGGAATCCTGCATTGGGGAAAGGATACAGAGCCCTTTTTTAATTTCCACGATAGATCTCAGCGTAGGCTTTCATCTCTTAGCTTGCATGATGCATCTGTTGTTCATGTGTCTGCTTTATTATTTTTTTGGGGGGGGGAATTGGGGTGATGCCTATTTTTTAAAATCCTCGTTAATCTAGCCATTCCTCTCCACCTTTATAAATCCCAAAACAACATTTGGCTGCAGTCCTAAAGACACTTTCCTGGAAATCAGATCCATTGAACACAATAGGGCTTACTTTTTATTAGGCATGGTTAGGATTGTGTTCTTGGGTTGGCTAGCAGAAAAGTCTTAAAGCTGTGCTCCTGGGGAGGAGGGAAATTCTGATTGTTTAGGTGGCGTAGCCCAAAATGAGTAACACAGTAGGAAGTTGCCATATGAGTAAGTTGGAATGAAATTGAGGCTGCAATCCTAAAAACGCTTTCTTGGGAGTAAGACCCATTAAACACAATGGGGCTTACTTTAGAGTAGACATGATTAGGATTTTGTTCAGACTCACACGGAACGTGAGTCAATTTCACTTCAGTCGAAAAACCAAGTGATCTATCTATCCATCTATCCATCCATCCATCTCCTTCCATTCTTTAACTTGCCCTTTAGATTCCTTCGTTGTTACCAGTGCATCTTCATGCAGAATAAAACTTTCCCCAGAACATGAACATGAGCATGTTTTTTTTCAGCATCGCCCAGCCGACTTTCTGCGTGATCTTTCCTGCCAGCCGATGTACTCATGAAAATTAAATCATGCTTCCAACTTGGATCTACTGGTAGTGGGAGAAAAAAGCGCATAAATACCTATTGAGCATGCATTTATGCAGTGATTACATGAACTTTGACCTCTGGAGAGACGTGGCAATTAGCCACATCTTGCAGCATCTTCAAATGATGTGTTTTGGTGGAGTCCCGCAGTCCCCACTTGATGTGGTTAGGAAAATTTCTTAGAAATAAAATACATTGACACAGTCTATTTCATGTAAAATAGCCTATTTCATGTAAAATGACACAGTCTATTTCATGTCTATTTCAGTCTATTTGCTGTGTAAAAAACATAGCAGTCTATTTCAAGGGGATCAGATGTCAGTGGAGGATGCTGTGGACCAGCCAATCCTCCTTCTGGTTTAAGGGAAGCCATACCATTGATCCATACGCACTTCCACCTGGATTTGGTTGAGAACCACCCCTTTCCAAATAATCAGGTTGCTGATCTTGTTGAAACGCTGAACCTAAAAATATACTTCCGGGGGTGGGGAACCATTGAGACCCACAATATGCTGTGTTCATAGGAAAGATGCGCAGTGGCAATAGTTTTGCCCTGTAAAATAAAAACTTTTATTTTCAAGCAGAGTCTACTTTTTTAATGTGCTGGTTTTAAGTATCAGTATGACTTGCCAAGGGAAAAACAAACAGGAATTCCAAGAAGAGGAAGCAACCACTTGCAGCACCGTCCTGCACATATTTACTCAGAAGTAAATCCTACTGTGTTCAGTGGGGCTCCCTCCCAAGACTTTGCAGGCTAAGCGTTACAGCTGAATAAAGTTTCAAGCTCAGGGGAGCAAGATTAACATTAGAATAATGGGCAATCGGTTGTGTGTTTGTGTGTGTGTAAATAATTGTTGCCTTGAGCCCAGAGCAGAGATAAACCACTGGGACTCATTCGAATCTGACCCATCACTGAATTCATTTCTGCCTGAACTTTCGGTGAACCTGAGATTAAACAGGGGCTGAGCAGCTCAGCAGTTTGTTGTTCGCTGCCTTTTCAACAACCCTTTTCAGACTGAGTAAATATTGATCGCTTTCAATCTGATTGCCCCAGAGGAAAACACCGAACATCTCCATGTAGCCTCCAAAAGTAAACTTTAAAGGCGCACATCAAAAAATGAGCTGCTGCACATTCAACTCCGCTTGACATTTGACCGCCAACAGCCTAATAAATACACAACTGTAATAAATACACAACTGTTCGGAAGGAATGAAACCAAATTTTTATATATATTTGGTTTCATATATATATATATTCACTCATTCACCTACCTACCTAAGAGCACAATCCTAACCATGTCTACTCAAAAGTAAGCCCCATTGTGTTCAATGGGTCTTACTCCCAGGAAAGTGTCTTTAGGATTGCAGCCTAATTACCTACCATCCATCCATCTATCCATCTATACATTAATTCTCCTTCTATCTTTCCTTTGGCACAATTTAGGGAAGGAGATTGATCTCCAATTTCCTTGTCAGTAAAGAGGGAATGATGCATTAATCGATTCGTGAGTGTGATTAATCGATTAATTCATTCAGTCGCAGTGATAAAAATGTAGATTAAAAAAGGAGGCATTAAAAATCCAAAGTGGAAGTGGTGTTCATAAAATTCTGACAAATAACATACGTAGTTGTTTTGATGAGTCAACATGTTTTGCTTTGATTTAATTGCGGAGTAATTCACGAATTTATTTTTTAAAATCTTCGAGGCTGGCAGAGCACAGACCCTCCCTTACTGTTAATTAAGGAGTTAATTGACTAACACCTGAGTTTCTCTAAAGCAGTTTCCCATAAAGTAAGTTTTGTTGGATTTCTCTTGAATATACTAAGCCTAGTTTATCAATAATGTTGCAATGTAATGTTGATTGTAGCGATTGTAGTGTTGATTGTAGTGTTGATACGTTATCCCCTTTAAATTATCTCTAAAAGGGAAAAAATCTACATTTTAAAATGGAGTGCTTTTGGGGGGAGGCATTCAAATAGTTCTTCCTCCAACATTTCTTCCAGCTCTTGAAGAACTTAATTCAGTTCAAGTGTGCCCCCATAAGTAAGAAATAAAGTCGAGGTAACTATAGAGTCATTCAAATTTCTGATTGTCTTTGTCCAGAAATGAGGCTCTCACTATAATTCCCCCCAACACACAGATTCAGGTCAGCTCCAATTTGAACATAGCAGGACTTATTCCAAATTAACTGTGCGTATGCGTGGGCATTATTCAGAATGCGGTTAAGACACTGTGCCTGTTAACCAGCAGGCCAGGGTTCAAGACCTGGGTCAGCCCCACAAGACAGGGTGAGCTCCTGTCCTTAGCCCAGCTCTGAGACGCCAGCTGGATCCAATCCTATCAGCTCTGCTTTTCGATTGGACTAATTCAGTGGCGTAGAGAGGGGGGATTTGCTGCTTGGGTAACACCCTATCCTCCATAACAATCTAACCCAGTCTTTCGTGCTTCGCATGCAGCATATGCAGCGCTGAGCACGATACCATAGTCTTCCAAGACTGACGGAGGCCTGCTTTTATTAACCCCACATTGAAGTCCAGTGCAAGGAAGCTGCTGTTGATTTATGCATGCAAGTGTACTTGGAATGGTTTACTAACTAATCTAATCTAATCTGATCATTTATTTATTTAGGCTGCAATCCTAAAGACATTTTTCTGGGAGTAAGACTCATTGAACACAATTGGATTTACTTTTGAATAGACATGGTAAGTCTTGTGCACTTACAGCATTCTTACCCTGACTGTCTCTCCAAGGTCACCCAAGGCTGCTTACAAAACTGCAGGTACAGGATAAGATGATAATATGAATACCTTTGATATTCAAAATAATACTATCCTCTCCCAGAGTGTGCCCAGTCTGGATTGGATAGAGCTGCTAAACGGAGCTCTTATATTTATTTCCAGACTTATAAAAAAAAATTTCATGTCCTTCCATGATCTGATCCTTTCATCCAACCCTTAGGTAGCCCCAGCATGTTCTAGCCAGTGAGTCAAAGCAGTTTCTGCCAGAGATGCCAATGCCTGCCATTGGCATGCAGATGCAACCGGGGCATCTGGCTAAGGCCATCTGTTTGCCTTGGTGGCCTTACCCCAATCAACAAAGGGGGGAAAGTCTGAGGCAGGAGAGGGAGAGAGAAGCTGATGGAATGAAAACAAGGCTTTGAAGTCGAGAGGCAGCCACAGGAGACCTTTGGAGAGACTCTCTGGCAGTGGCCTCCTTGATATGGCCGAGATTGCTCCTGGAAATTCAGGATCTCTGCTTCTGTGACCCACCACCAACTGCGGACACCCACCTCCTTAAGAATCCTGGTTGCAAGAAGGAGTCTTGATAGTGCGTGCTACCAATAGATGAAATACCAGGGCTTAGACTTGCCTCTGCACCAGAACATCCAGTCAGTGGCGTAGCTAAAGGGGGCGCAGCAGTCAGGAGGATGAGGCTCCCTCCAAGACTGACTGCTGCGCCCCCCTTAGCTACGCCACCACATCCAGACGGTGAAGAAGTGAGCAGGAAGTCTGCTTGGCTTTGGCAGATCTTTGCTTTAAGAAGCAGAAGTGGTTGGTTGTCTTGCAAGATCTTTCAGGAAGGACCTGAAGTTCACCTGCCAGAACTTGTTTCTCCAAATTCGGCTGAAGTTGCAACACTGGGTTCACACCTGTGATAGGAGGAATCTTCTATCAGGAATCTCCTATGCCTGCCCAAAAGCAGGCAGCAATTGGACTCTCTCTCTCTCTCTCTCTCTCACTCTGAGACGAGGGAAAGGAGAAGATCCACCATGCAAAAATCCCGGGAAGAACTGTCTTCTAGATCTCTGTGTAGACATGCTATATATAGAAACACACAAGCACAAGCACAAGCGCACAAGAATATGTTCCCCTTTCATCTTCTGATAGATGCTAGCACACAACAGACAGTGCTAATAATCTGAACTGAAATAAAATGAGACCACACACACACACACACACACACACACACACCACCACCACCACCACCACCACCATCACTTTTAGGTGGGCCACTTAACTTGCTTTAATTTGGTTCTTTTGCCCTAAATGCAAACTTGTTAACCCAGTTTCAGCTCATAATTCACTTTTTCCACAACAACCCTGGCCTGGCCACACACAATCCTAACCAAGTCTACTCATTGTGTTTAATGGATCTTACTCCCAGGAAAGTGTCTTTAGGATTGCAGCCAACTTTTTTTAAGGCAGCCCTAAGATGTCACCAGCGATTTAAGAGGCAGGGAGTGAGTGACTGCTGGACTCCTCGGACAGCTTTATATCCAGGGATAATGAAATGTGACTCTCTTAACTGGTGGTGTCTCGTGATGCGAGGAAAGCCCCTCCGAAGACAGCTTCGCTTTTGAAGAGGACTCTCTGCTTACACACAGGTCAATATTCAGTGCGGGGTGAAAAGGTTAGCACTTGACCCAGGAAGTTTCCTCAACGGGTTTTCCCCAAATAACTTGGGTTCCTTAGTTCTGCCCTTATTCAAAAAATAAATCTCTCTCTCTCTCTCTCTCTCTCTCTCTCTCTCTCTCTCTCTCTCTCTCTCTGGGTACAGTCCTAAGCATGTCTACTCAGAAGTAAGTCCCATTCTGTTCTTTGGGACTTACTGTCAGGAAAGTGTGTTTAGGATTGCAGCCTAAGTTGTTCTCTCTCTCGTTTTCTTTGTTCATCTCTCTCCAGAAGCACAATCCTAACCAATGTAGGATTGGTCGAGCAGAGGCTCGACGAGCACCTGTCGGGGATACTCTAGGGGTATTTCCTGCAGCAGGCAGCGGGTTGGACTAGATGACCTACTAGGTCCCTTCCAACTCTATGATTCTATGATTCTATGTCTACTCAAAAGTAAGCTCCATTATGTTCAATGCGTCTAACGCCCTGGAAAGTATTTTTAGGATTGCAAACACTACAATCCTAAGCATGTCAACCAAGAAGTACGTCCCATTGTGTTCAAGATTACTTACTCGCACTTTTCTAGGAGTAAATCCCACAGAACACAATGGGTCTTATTTCTGAGTTGACATGCATAGGATTGCACCCTTAGTTCGTTCTCTCTCTCTCTCTCTCTCTCTCTCTCTCTCTCTCTCTCTCTCTCTCTCTCTCTCTCTCTCTCACACCCAAAGAGACAGACACGAAGAACAGCATCAGATACGAATATATTTATTACAGAGATTTGTAGGACCCGTAAAATTCTGCTCTGGATTCCGTCCTTGGAATCTTCTCCGCACGGAATCTCAGAACCTCGAATGATTGTACAGAAAAAGAAACTCCATTACAAATGACAACTGATAGAACTCAGTGTTAACTCAGTACATTAATTAAAGCTTTTGTGCCGTCATGCAAAATCCAATACGTGAAATCATCACAGGAAAATATACATTCTTTTGGCCATTCATCACATTCAGGAGTTGGGCTGGAAGGAAGTCCAGTCTAGGTCTAAGGAAAGGGTCAATGTGAACGTAGGGGTCGGTCTCCCATCAGTTTTATATTGGGTTTCCAACGATAATGTGGGGTCGGGGATCCAGCAGGGATTTGGGGAGGGCAGGGTGAAGAGGATGGAGGCAACACACTAATAAGGTTCAAATAAAAACCTAGTGCAATTTCGAGGTGTTTATTTTTTAAAGCTTTTCTTTCGAAGACATCGTATTTTTTCTTCCAGTTGGATATTTCTGAGGTATCTGATTGAGGTTTCCCTTCTCGACACATTCTCGCTATAAAACGGACTCCGATGCTTGAGAATGTCTACACCCTGTTTCATAATCTAGCTAAACATTTTTTCCCCTAGAAAATCCGTAAAAAGATAAATCTCTTGGACAGAAGTATTTACAACCCACAAACTCATACACGCGAGGAAACGGGCATTAAATTAAAGGATGAGAGCCTTCCAACTCGTGTAAACGCTTTCAGTAGTGCATCTGGTCATGGATTCTGATTTGGGGCTTTTTTTTAAAAAAAAAAGTGTCGCTTTTTTGTCTTTACTTCGAAGGGGAAGAAAAATCCCTGTAGAAAGACCTTTGGAAACTTTATTGTGATCACACGTTCTGAATGTTCGTTTCCACCAATGGTCTGTCTAGAGGTAAAACAAATGAAATCGCGTCGATAAAAATGAAGATGAAAGAGTGACGACGACGACGACGACGATGGTGATGATATGACAATAAGACCTCTGCAGGCTGCGATCCTAAACTTTCCTGCACGATCCAGACTGACAAAATAAGCGGTCTCTAAATCGAATTGAAATCAATAGAAACATAAAGTGAGTGTAGCTCTATACACACTTACTTGGGAGTAATCCCAATAAATAAGGTAGGATCGGCTTCTGAATTGGCATGCAAGGGATCCTTCATGACAATCCTTTTCCATTCCCCCCACCCCCTGTAGGATTTCTATTCTGTACACGCAGATTAGAATAAAATCAAGTGTAACCTAGATCAAAGTGTTCAGAATTGGGGGGGGGGTGATGGTTTGAGTTTCTATGTGTACCACGGAGGCAGTGTGTGTCTATGTGTGTGCCTCTGTGTGTTTCTGTGTGTGCGTGTGTGCGTGTGCATTTGTGTGTTTCTGTGCGTGTATGTTTCTGTGTGTTTGCGTGTGTGTTTCAGTGCTTGTGCGCATGAGAGTGTGTGTCTCTGTGTCTGTGGCTGCAATCCTAGTCATATCTACTCAGAAGTAAGCCCAATTGTACTCAGTAGGTCTTACTCCCAGGAAAATGTGTTTAGTATTGCAGCCACAGTGTGTGTGTTTGTGTGTGTGTGTGTGTGCATGTCTGTGTTTCTGTGTGTGTGTGTTTGTGCACGTGAGAGTGTGTGTCTCTGTGTTTGTGGCTGCAATCCTAATCATATCTACTTAGAGGTAAGCCAAATTGTACTCAATAGGAAAGTGTGTTAGGATTGCATCCACAGTATGTGTGTGTTTTTGTGTGTTTGTGTTTGTCTGTGTGTGTGTGTCTGTGTCTGTGTGTGTGTCTGTGTCTGTGTTTGTGCCCGTGAGAGTGTGTCTCTGTGTGTTTGTGGCTGCAATCCTAATCATATCTACTCAGAAGTAAGCCTATTGTACTCAATAGGTCTTACTCCCAGGAAATTGTGTTTAGGATTGCAACCACAGTGTGTATCAGTGTGTGTGTTTGTGTGTTTCTCTGTGTGTGCTTAAGCGATTTGTACACAATAAAATGACACTTAGATTGTGCAGAGGAGGGGAGGGGGAACCGAAGAAGTTCAGTTGGAGGTAGCAAGAGTGTCCGAGGTAGAGGAGGCTGGTGAAGGTGTGCAGGGGGAAGAACTGGACTTCTCCGAGGAATCCTCCGCTTTCTCTTCACTCCCCGTCGGGGTGGCAGGAGAAATGGGCAACAAGCCCTCCTTCTCCCTCTTCTTCTGCTTCATCCTCCTGTTCTGGAACCAGATCTTGACCTGGGTCTCGTTCAGCTGCAAGGACGCCGCGATCTCCACCCTGCGGGCCCTGGTCAGGTACTTGTTGAAGTGGAACTCCTTCTCCAGCTCCGTCAACTGCTTGGTGGTGAAGTTTGTGCGAACCGTGTTAGGCTGACCCACGTAGCCGTACTCCCCAATTTTCCCTGCAACAACGACAGAACAAAACACACAAACACACAATCCTAGCATTAAGCAGAAGCAGGATGACCATATGTCCTGTTTTTCCAGGATATGTCCTCCTTTCCAGCTTTGTGTCCTAGAAAAAAAACCTTTGGTGCAAACCTAACCCTGTCTGCTCAGAAGTAACTCCCATTATATTCAATGGGGCTTACTCCCAGAAATGTGTGTTAAGGATTGCAGCCATTGTCCTCTTTTTCCTTTAAAGCAGGCAGCATGTAGCCTTCTTGTAATTTATAAATAACATTTAATATGTGTGATAGTTTTAAATCTAATAATAAGCAATTCAGAGACAAATTCTATGCCTGTTTACTCAGAAGTAGATCCCATTATAGTCATTATAGTGTAACTTACTCCCAGGAAAGTGTGGATCGAATTGTGATAGTTTAATCGAATAATCTAATAATAAGCAATTCAGAGCCCAATCCTATGCATGTCTACTCAGAAATAAGTCTCATTATAATCAACGGGGCTTACTCCTAGGTAGGATGGCAGTCTAAATTAACCACATGAAAGCTGTATCTTGGAGTTTTTGGCTGCAATCCTAACCACACTTTCCTGGGAGTAGGTACTATTGAACACAATGGGACATACATCTGAGTAGACATACTTAGGATGGCACTGTTTGTGGCTTTTATTTTGTTGTGTCCTTGGCTGTCCTACATTTCGCGGGTATCTTGTCCTCTTTTATGGTTCTGACGTCTGCTCACCCTGACCAGAAGTGATCTTTCTGAAGTGAGATCAATCAATTATCAGGCAAAACACAAACAGGCTCATACTCTGGAAAAAAAACACACCAAAAAACTTCTGGACAACCCAAGGTATGTTTATTCCAAAGGAAACCTGATTGAATTAAGGGTTTCAGATGCTAATCTGTCTTGAAACAACAGGTAGTGTAGATAGATCCGTGGTGGGGAATGTAAGACCTCCTTCCACCTCCAAATAATAATAATAATAATAATAATAATAATAATAATAATAATAATAATAATAATAAGCACTTCTGGGAATTTCACACATATTGATACCATTGTGATTCCTAGTTTCTTGGATAGGAACCGAATCACAATAGAGCCAATTCCAGTCAAAAACACCTGGCGACTGTGAAATATAACAATAACAATAACAACAACAACAACCAGCTAAGGAAACATTAAGCAAGATTCCTGAATTTTCTTCTTCAAGCTACTTTCAGGGTCCCTCTCCTCCAGTCACCTGGATGATGTATATCTGTCTGGCCTCCCTGCTTAAACAGGAAGAAAGTTTCTAGGCTTAAATTGAGAGAGAGGCTTAAGCAGGAGGCTCACCTGTTTTAGGAGGGTTCCTCTTCACCTTCATCCAATCAAAGGTCTGTGCTGGAGTAGAGGTCTCCAAAGAAGGGGAGGCACACGTTTCCTGGTGGTTGGGGTGGAGAGGGGAGAGGGGGTGACCATAATTGGTGAGAGTTAAGTTCTGTTGTTCTTCTCCATAAGAGGGGTGGATATACTGGGCAGAGCCGACTGTGCCCCCAGAATAACCCTGGGGGTTCTGGACCATGGAGGATGAGACGTTTCCGGAGTAAAGGGCAGCAGGAGCACACTGGGGGTAACCCCCATTAATCTCTGCCTCTTGACTGAGGGGGTAGTGGCTGTAGCCCCCCGCGCTGAAGTTCTGGGCTCCATAGCTGGGGTGTGAGTAGGACATGCCCAGATTGGGATGATGATGATGCTGGAAGGCACCAGTCTGGGGGTGGGGGCTGATCTGGACCCCCCTGCCCCCCGCCAGGAAGCGATCGTCCCCGTTGCAGCTGTTGGCACTGACAGCACAGGACTGGAAAGGGGTGCTTGTAATTCCATGGTCTGGGTGATGATGGTGGTGGTGGTGATGGTGATGATGGTGGTAAGCACGGGATGAGCAAGTGGAGGACTCTCCATGGAGGCTGCTGGGTGGATAATCGAGGAAGGAATTCATCCTGGCCGTGTCCATTTATCACCGATTGACCGACCGGGCTGGGCTCTTCGGAGTCCTGGATTGACCGTGCCAACTTTCTCACTTCCTCCATGGGGGCCCAGGGAGAAAAATGATATGAATGTACAGTGAGGAGGCAGCCACGTGAGGAAGGCAGCCAATGGCTGGGGATCCTGCCCAAGTTGCCCTGCTCTTTCCTGGTGATGGATCACCCTTTCGGTGGCATTTAAATTCCGAGCGCTCCTCCATCAAGGTGACGCGCAGCCACTGCCACCTCCCTCCCTCCCTCCCACCCCCCATCTCCTCCTCCCCAACCAGAGCCTTGGGTTTGGAGAGCTGGACCAGAGAAGAGCAAAGCTTACAGCAGAGAGCAGGCAGCAGCAGCAGCAGCAGCACCAGCAGGCACTGATCAGCCGCCGGAGGGGGCTGCTCCAGCATGCATTGACCACCATCTGGTGAGCAGGTAAGCAAAGGCACTCTCTCTCTCCACCCCCTCGATGGGATACTCCCCCCCCCTTGGCTAAAAGCTTTTCAAACCAGCCTCTATTGTATGCTTGGGCAGCACTTCCCCCACCCCATTGCTGCCTGCTTAGGATGGGATGGGAGATGGTGGGGGTTACAGTCAGGGTGATCATACAGGATGGAGGACAGAGTGCTCCACAGAAGAGGTTTAGCTCAAAAGAAAAAGGTTTTTAAAGCAGCACCTGCCTAAATTTCCTCTTTCTATGCAATGGTTAAAGGTATTCTGTCCTCCATTCTGTATGATCACCCTGGTTCCATTAAATGGGGCTGAGAAAGATCTGGTTCATGGGGTGGGAAAGCAGCCCCTGCCTGCCTCCCTGCGAGCCGGCAAGAGTTAAAGGCGTTTGGTCCAGCCTCCCCCACTATGGTTATTTGCATGGAAATGAGTCCATTGTCGTTGCTGCTGCTGCGAACAAGCAGGGTGGGCTGGCTTGATTGCACAATCCAGGGCTGGTCCACTCAGGAGTCAGTCCCATCATCAGTGGGCTTCTTTTCGGGGAGCGTGCATAGGATCGCAGCCCTGAATGGTCCACAGAGGGTGGCAGCCCAGGCCAGGCTGGACACTGGGGTCTTTCTGCTGCTGGGTGATGGGGAAACAGGAGATCAGGGACTGGGAGGTGGCTGCTCTCGGGTCCCCCCTGCAGCCATCACAGCGCCTGTGCAAACTCGCCTTGCTCTTTCTCCTCCCTCGCCCCACTGATCCTCTGCCCCCCCCCCCCTCCATACCACCCTCCTCCACGATTGCGGGTGCAGTGTTTGGAAACATGAGCTCTGGAGGGATGTTCTTGCAAAGCTGGATAGCCTGCCCAGGAATCAGTGGGAGGAGACTGAGATGGAGGGGGCGAGGGGGTCACACAGCCCCAGTCACTCTCTTGATCACTGGGCTTCTGTGCTCCTTACTACGGGGTCGAGCTGGAAATCAGTGGCCAGGCTTGGGAGATGTCTCCTGGGTCCATTGCTTGCAGCACTTCCTCATCATCAGCACCTCCTCCATCTTCCTGGGAATAAATAAGCCCCACTGACTACAATGAGACTAAAAGCACAATCCTAACCATGTCTACTCAAAAGTAAGTCCCATTGTTTTCAATGGGTCTTATTGCCAGGAAAGTGTCTTTAGGATTGCAGCCTTATCCCTAAATAGACATGCCTAGGATCCGGTTGTCATCCTGCATTCCTATCCACACTTTCGTGGGTCCATTGACTAGAACGGACTTACTTCTGAGTAGACATGCCTAGGATTGGCCAATGGAGAAAACTACTCCACTTTCAGCAGAGTTAGCACTGATCCAAAGGAATAGCAGGGCTAAGTTTGTAAGGGCAGGGATTGCTTGAAGGGGTTGTAGGAGGATCAGAATTGGGTGGAATCGAATAAACTAATGTTTCAGTAGAAAGGAAAATGAAAGTGAATTTTGCAGTCAGGAGACCAGGAATACTTTCTTCCACTTGGCACAAATTGGAAGAGTTCTTGATATTAAACTTACCTGTGGTCTTAATGGATGGTCGTTTGAGAGACGTCTTTCTATGTTATATGAATGTATGTTATATTCTGCTTTTATGGTATATTCAGCCATACCTTAAGCCTAGTTCCACCATCCAATTATGATACTATCCACAACAAGTTGTTAAATCTTCGTAGCGTCTCAGCTAGTACCAAAAGATCAAATTCAGGAACTAGTCAATTTGTAAACATTATGCCTGTCCTGCGCCTTTCTACTCAGAAGTAACTCCTATTGTAGTCAGTGGATCTTACTCCCAGGTAAGTGTGGATAGGATTGCAGCCCAAGACTTGGAATCCCACCCATAATAACTGGGAAGATGATCTCACTGAAACTGCTGTGTAGGATCAGGTAGTAAATCGCATTAACTTACTTGGAACGCTTCTTCTTGTGTTTGAAGGAGGGTGTTCAGAAATACTTGACTTTGGCTGAATCGTGCCCCAGAATATATTTCTTTGAGCCAATCTTTTCTCTCTCTTTCTCTTTAGTATTTTTCTTTTTACAGTCTTCAATTTTCAGGACAGAAAAGTACATTTTTTCAAACGAGAACAAATAGTTCTCAGCTCCATTCCCAGAACTATGTGCAAAACAAGCCTCTCAAGTAGACCCGATGGTATCCAAGACCACACCTTGAGAACCTAAAGATGGTTACTGGGAATAAATTACCATTGACAGGAATGAAGGTTACAGCCACGTACATGGATCTAGAGAAGATGCATAGAAGTTCTACCATTACCCTTCCTAAAGAAAATCCAAAATCCCCTCCAAAAGTGTGTGTACACACACACGCAACTAACAGTTGATATATTTTGACCTAACAGTATTTAGAATTAGGACTGTGGCATAACTATGTTAATATTTTTTCATACAACCCAGATGTATGGCCATGGAATCTAAATAAAGGTTATAATTTTACTGAGACACGTGGTGTCTGATCTCTCTCTCTCTCTCTCTCTCTCTCCCCCCCCCCCCCCACACACACACACACCATTTTCTCAGCTATTGTTCTGAAAAAATCTATCCCCTTTTGTTATATTGTCTCAGCTCCAATGCTTGGCATTCTGAAGCTTACCCACCGCTTCTCAGAACGCGATGGGGACAAATGGGGAAGGGGGGATGTAGAGGAAAGTGGTTGCCTCTTGATAGTAGTGGTGGGGCCACCAAAGTTTCCCTCCAACTCTGATCACTGAAACAAGCCCCCACCGCACCCCTCAGCTCTCAGGCCTTCCTGAGCAGAGGCCTGTTTTTCCTCCCATCCTCCCAACCCCCTCCCCACATCCGCCTTTGTTGTATCTGTTCATCTAGTTTTTCTGGCCATGGGGTGTTACTTTTCCAGATTTCTGGCCTTTTTCTCACTCTGTATCTCCTCAGACAACAAAAAGTCCCCAACATCTGTTCAGATCTTTTTTCTTTGGAAACAGAAAAATCTGTATCTCTTGGTATTGTTGTTGTCTGTAATATCCAGGAGAATCAGTGTGGGGCTTGGGTGGATTTGTAGGGAAGATCCTTTTGTTCTTTAGAATTGGTGCCCCTTTAAATGAACACAGATGCTGCCTTTCTGTAAACTAGAAATTCAAAAAATGCTAAAGTGGAATGGAATTGATGAGAGAGAGAGAGAGAGAGAGAGAGAGAGAGAGAGAGAGAGAGAGAGAGAGAGAGGCAGGCAGGCAGGCAGAGCAGGCAAGGGATTCCCTGCCGCACCTGAAGCTTAGCCAAGCTGTTGTTTTAACAGAGCAATAAAAATGAATTATGACTAACCGCTTTCTAACTTAATGGTTTTAGACGGGGATCCCCAGCCCCAGCAAATACGTAAGAGGATTTTTATTTGTGCATGTGTTCCTGCAATTGATCTCTTTGATGACATTCTCATTCACAGAAAGCGCTTGATTTATGAGTTTAGGAAGAATTGCATCCAGTCCTTACAGCTATTATCCACGCAGCTCAGCGCCACCCCACTCATAGGGGTTGCAAAACAGAGGGTTGCACAACAGCCACCAAAATAAGCACACGGAGAGGAGAGGAAGGAGAAGATCCAGGCATGCAGAGATCCAGGGAAGACTCTCTTCTAGATCTCTGGAGTAGACATGCTACATATAGAAACACACACACACACACAAAAGATCTCTTCTAGATCTCTGGGGTAGACATGCTACATATAGAAACACGCACATACACCCTTTCATCTCCTGATATATGGTAGCTCACAATAGAGCACATATAGGACAGTGCTAATAATCTGAACTGAAATCAAATGAGACAACACACATACACACACCTAGTCATCACCACCATCACTTTTAGTTGGGCCACTTAACTGTTGCTTTAATTTGGTTCTTTTGCCTAATCCATTGAAATGTACACTTGTTAACCCAGTTTCAGCTCATAATTCACCTTTCCCACGACAACCCTGGCCAGTACTTTTTTTGTTCTTTCTGGCTAGCAGAAACCCATAATTTAAAGTTATTATTTAAAGTATATTGCACAGATAATAACTTTCCCCCCTTTTTTCTGATTTCTTCTCTTTTAGGTTTATTTTCCAGGAAATTCTGGACATGATCGGACATCTGTCTCGAAGACATATTTTGGGGGCATTTAAGTGTTGGTTTCCCTGCTTGACCCTTCTCTTTCAAAATAAGTTTCCTAAAAGGAATAGCTCAAAGATTTTTTTTTTCAGTGATAGGAAGAAAAAAAGCATTTGTACAAAACATTTTCCCCTGTTAATACAGCATTTGTGTTTTTTTCTTATCCCACAATATACTCTGCCTATAATAGAATGTAAGTGTAAAAAACTATAGGAAGCTTATACATAAACTAAAAGTGTATAAGTATACACTCATACTCGTGTATATATACATACATATATATGTATACATAAAGACCAACTGCATATGTGTATACATATACATATACCAAATGTATATGTATATAAGATTTCTGTATATAAATACCAAAATAACATTATAATAATGGTTATAGGTTAGAAACCTCTTAACTTGTTTCCACACTTTTGAGTTTAATGTGTTATTTGCATTTAATGGGGAAATTTTGGGGCAGACTGGTGTTTTTTTTAAAAAATTGATACTTTTGAAATAAATGTTTGAAGGTGGTTTCCTTTTAATAAACATATTTCTTATCGCAAAAGACAGAGGTTGTGGCCAAATTGTTTGATTTGGTTTCTGAACTTGATTAAAGAGGTGGAAAGAAATAACTTTTTGGTTATATATTGGGGGCAGGGAGGAGAGAGAGAAAGCTGAGAGAATCAAGCTGCTTGTAGCAAACAAGAATTTATTCTACCAAAAATACTTATGACAACGCATCCTAATGCAATACAAAAATAAAAAGAAAGTGAAGATACAATTCGATATGATCACTTTCTTACAGGCCTTGTATATTGCTTTCTGAGAAGGACCTAGAATGTGACTAGGTTAAACTGAACACAACTAAAATGTCATAGGAAAACTGCAAAATGGTTGTCCCGACACATTAAAAATAAACAGAAAATACTGACCAGGAAAAGGAAGCAAACTTAATTTTTTCCCTTAAAAAAAAAAAGAAAAACAAAAAATGGGATAGGGAAGGGAGGTAAGAAAGCATAACCCTTGGTGCAGTCAGGTCTGTCCTTTTCTCAGTAATTCAGATGCTGTAAGTCAATTGTGGTGAGTGTGTCTGTAAAAAAGTCAAAGCTGTCAGCTGAAATATCTACAGGGCTATCGAGGGATCCTGGCAAACTGGGGGAGACGGCATCGGAGAGCTGGAGGCAGGAATCTGCGGAGAAGACGCTGAAGTCCTGCAAGGAAGGCACCTCCAGGGCCTCAGGACTGTCATTGTTGAGCCCAGCTGCACAGTTCTGGGCCATTGTGGCCAGGCAGTGGGGAACAGTGGGGGACTGGTGCGGGAAATGTTTCAGATTTTTCTCATTGCTGGTTAGAGGCGAAACTGGGAAACTGGGGGACTCTCCATTGTGGATCCCCGCAGCCTGCTGTGGTTGTGGTTGAGGCAGCGCATTCTGTTGGAAAGCGTAGCCTTCCCTTTCCAAAAGGGCTCCTGAGACATTGCTGAGGTCAGGCTCAAAGAGGGATTTCTCCTCCTCCTCCTCTTCCTCCTCCTCATCTTCCTCATCTGCTTTCTCCGGGTCTTCTAACCCTTTGAATTTCCCTTCGCTGTTCTGATTCTCTTTGCACTGGGTCTGCCTCTTGTGCTTCATCCTCCTGTTCTGGAACCAGACTTTGACTTGCCTCTCGGTCAGGTCCAGGAGAGCTGCGATCTCCACCCTCCTGGGTCTGCACAAGTACTTGTTGAAATGAAATTCCTTCTCCAGCTCCAGAAGCTGCGTGTTGGTGTAAGCTGTCCTCAACCTCCTAGAACCACCATTCCCATTCTCTGGGATCTCAAGAGATTCTGTCCAAAGAAAGCAACAAGAGATAATCAGACAACATTAAGAGAAGGTTCAGATTTGGGACATTTTGGGGGGGGGGGGGAGATGATGATGGTGATGGGAAAAAATAATCTTTCTCTGTCTCTCATTCCCTGTATAAAGCATAAAATTCTCTACTGCAACAAAATGGCCGCCCTTGAATGCAGTCAATCCATTGTGTGGTTCTTCTTCTCAGCACCCCCTCTTTTGTCGTCCCCCTTGATCTCCAAGTACTGATTCGCTTTCCATCTCCCCAACCTGCCCATCCCTGAGCAAACTTTGATATTAGCCCATACAACAATTTATAATTAATGCATCAGCTGCTTAGCTGAGCAAGAGCAATCTATCACTCTTCATTACTGTCAGATCCCCAACTCTAGGACAGCAGCAGAGACAAGAGGAGGGTCACCTCCAACTCAAATAAATCATCCCACGCTAAACAAGTTTAGGGGGGGCACAGCAAACTTTGCTCCTGATGGATCCCACCAGGAAGGACCCCAAAATTGAGTGCCTCTCCAGTTAGGATCCAGGACAGGTCATAAAATCATGAAAAGTGCAGCAAAGTCTTTGAACTGACCTTTGTGGCTCAAGCAAGCTGGTCCAGTGGTGGAAGCAGGAGGCAGGCTGGATTTCTTGGAAGCCTTCTTCTCTTTCATCCAGGGGTACTCCGGTGGCTGGAGGGCTCCGGCTGGCAGGGGGCTCCCGTTGCTGCTGTTGCTGCTGCTGCTGCTGCCATTGGGGCTGTGCTTGGGGCGGCTGTGGCGAGGGTGGCCGCCTGGGTTCAGGCTGGGGATGGTCTGCTCAAAAGGAGGAGGAATCAGTGTCGAGTGTGAAAGCGTCGAGTTCTTGATTGATGAACTTTGAAATGTATCACCGACAGGGGGAAAAGATGTCAGGCACTCAGCGAGCGATGGCTGACTATTGATAAAACCAATCTCTCGCTCAAATTCGAAATTCATGGCCTTCAACTCGCAGCCCCCTTGGAGAAAAAGTTCCTCTCTTATTTAGCGCTGCTGGGAGGGGGGGAAGGGGGAGCAAGGCCCAGGAAAAAAAAGAGAGAGGGAGAGAAAGAGAGAGAGAGGAGAGAGAGAGAGAAAGAAGAAAAAAAAATATCATAGAAGATCGCTGGTTGGGATGTTGTTTTTTTTTCTAATTCACTGATTACAGCCGTATGGGGACCGTGCTACTATTAAACTATTGAATTCATGGAGACAAGGTTGAAATTGGACCGAATTGGTTGTCACATGATTGCCTCTGCCCAATGACAATTTGGGCTTTAATCAAAAGAAGCCACTGTCTGTGTGATTGATCCAAAAAAAGTCGAGCAGGAACGCCTCATTGGGGGGCAGCAGATCGGCACCATGGCCACTTTCCTTCCAAGGAGAGGGGAGGGAAAAGGAAAAGGGAAAAAAAAGAAAAAGAAAAAGGAAAGGCGATCTGCGTTGAGTTCTTCCCAAAGTAGATCCCGCAGGATGGGGTGGTTGTAGTGGTGGTGGGTGAGCTATAGAGGGTGATCTGGGAGGCTTCCTTGTCCCTGTTGGTCTCTACTGCCCTCCCCCTCCACCCCACACACATACACACACCAACACACAGTGCACTCAACTCCCCGCTCATTGTTTGGGACTGTCAGGCAAGCGCCTCGCACCTCACAAATCATGGAAGCACCTCGAGGTGACGCCTTGAGTCATTAACAAAGTAATCCATTAATCTTCAAAGTTTTGACACCACCACCATCACCATCTCCACCACATCAGAAGTTGCACCCGGACAGGGATGCCAAGCAAAGAATCCTGCTTTGATGACAACAAGGACTTTGGGGGGGGGGTGTCCCCCCACTTGCTAATCAAACAAAAACAAACAAGCAAACCCCCACAAAAAGGGGGTGATCCCCTTTACTTGCAATCTGGCATCTTTTCCGCAATCTGTTTTCCCCCCACCTTCAGTGGGGTGTACAGTATGGAGGACAATTCCAGCGCCGGGTGCCTGCATCTTTCCATTGTGTGAGAAGGAATTTCTCCTGCAGCTTGGCTCCTATGGGAAGAGGCACACAAACCACAGCCTGGTCGCCACTTTCTCCTGCAGTTGGCTCAAAAGAGGTTCAAACAGATATATTTCCTTGAGACATCTGGACTGTAAAACAAGGTGTTGTTCACCCTGCCCCCCCCCCAAGAAGGAGAAAGGAAATCTCAAAACAAAATCAGGATCCGCTGACATATTGTGTGTGTGTGTCTGTCTGTCTGTCTGTCTGTCTATTTGTTTCAATAGCCGAATTAAAACTGAGTCCAGTGAATATTTTCGATGCCCATGGAATATGCCAAAAATCAATGTTAAGATTTTCGTTGCTTTTATTGTTTGAGGGATTTGCAAGCAAAAAAATAAAATAAAACCCAAATCCAAACCTTTCTAAAGGCAATGAAATGGACTAACAACCACAGTGGTAAAACCGGTGAAATTTACTCAGGGTACCTGCCTCCAACTATAATGTTTGGGGCACCCTATTTTTTTCGTTCTGGATTTAACCATTCAATGATGCTAATGATTTGGGCAAAATAGTATTTTAATTGTCTCAAAAAGAGGGGAAAAAAGGTAAGAGGTAATAAAGCAACCAGCAAATCTGAAGGCGATGGGGAAGCTCAGAGCAGAGGAAACAGTAGGATGGGTTCTTTTTCTCCCACAAAAAAGGCCAGGCATATTATGGCTGTATTTTGAAAGAGGAAATGGGGGAGGGGGTTAAAACTGGAATTATTCTGTGTTTATGTGTATATGTTCCAATGAAGCTCAAAAGTGCATCCACTACCTTGAGTCTATTTTGATTTCAGAGCAGGACAATGAAAATGGCTTGTGAGATGTTAAAACAATAAACTAGCCATTACATATCTAAGCTATGTTTTTTAAAAAAGGAGAGAGAAAGAAAAAGGAGAAAACACAACCCCTTCATTTTCAGCAAACTCAGCCCCCCCCCCCCCCTGCAATATGGATCAAGAGCTGAGAAAGTGTGGGGGAGGGGCTGGGGGCAGTATAATAATTTGTACCATAAAAATGTAGAGGGGGTTGTTATTTAATACTTCTTTAAGAGAAGAGAAGGGGGAAGAAGGTGCCTTACAAATATACATGCTGTTGGAGATGTAGAGGGGGTTTTAATTTTCTTGCTTTTACTCCAAACAAAGATCTGCTGAAGCCTGTGCGCGATCAATCTTCTCTGGCCAAACGCTTTGACAGCTTCTGGCCCTTAAGAACACATTTAAAGCTTCTTGCTCTTTCCAAGATCAAATGTGGCTGGGAAAAGAAGAAAAAAAGAGCCAGGAACGCAAGTAAACAAGGAAAAAGGAGGTTTCATCCTTTTTTTTTCTTTCCCCCAAATGGATTCTGTTAAAGGTGGGAATTTCAGCTCTTCTGGATGGCTTTAAAAGCAGCTATAATCCTAAACTCATATATATTTATTAATTTCAATGTAGAATATTGGAGATGATATTGAAACGCATGGGAATAGAGAAAGACCCCAGTAGGAGGAAAGGCAAGTAGAGAGAGAGAGGCTGGGGCAAAGGGGTTTAGTAAAGCTTTGTGAATCCAAAGGGTGTGGGTGGTGAATAGCCAGCATTTTTGGGTGGGCAGACTAATAGAAAACCACCTGGAACAAAAGGGTTTCTAATGGGCTGCTCAAGAAAATTAATCCAAAAAAAAAGAAAGGAAGAAATTTTCTGCTTCTCTCCAAGCACTTCTCCCCCCTTGGGTGTGGAGAAAAAATTAAGTGAGCATGTAAAAAGCATGCTTCCTATATTTGCTGCAAGAACTGGAAGGCGTTGGGATATGGCTTTGAAATGAAAATGGAACTGGGAAATTTAATATAATTATCTTAGAATTTCTGTATCCAAGCAGCCTGTTATTTGCTATTTATATCACTGATCGAAGGTATCCACTTTCCCATTAATTTTGAATAGAACAATATCTTCCATCATGTATTCTTGCTTCATCTTCCTCCAAAATCTACATCCTGGACTTCCAAACTGATTTTTTCTTAAAACATCATAACAATCTTTTAAGCATTCTCAGGGTTCTGGCTGGAGTGCTCGGATGTATGCAGACACGGAATTGCTATGATCCGGTATGTAAAAATGTTTTTTAAAATGCAGAATAAAATGTATTTGCTCAGTTGTTGGATTTTGGATGTATAGAACAAAATCATTTTGGAAACCGAAATACAGATTAATAATTTTTAAGAGGATTAACGTGGTGATAGTTTTCTTGAAATAACGATGATAATAATAATATCTATTTTAATAACAGATGAATATCTATTTAATAATAATGAATATCTGTTTTAAATATATATACACTGCAGAATCATATCCTGGGTCCTAGAATTTCATAAAAGGTAACAAATAAACCTGAAATATTAAAATTATGGCTAGTTTCTGTGTCTAGGAATATTGATACCCTCTTTTTTGCTTTATTTGAGGACTTCTTTGAATTTGCTTTATTTGCTTTATTTGAATTTGCTTTATTGGAGGCTTATTAAATACAATTCATGCAGGCCTTTGTCTGGGTATAATTTCCTATATCAAAAGCTATTTAGAACTGCAAAGTTTTCAAAGAAAAAAAATTAAATTATAAAAAAATCAAAAAATCTGGGTTCCCATCTCCTTTCCCACAACCAAAGAAGGGAGAGGGAGTGCGATGGGAAAGGAAATTAGATTAACACAAAATGATAAAAATCCCATCCATTTCTGAAACCTGAGCCTGAATACCATCAGGATCCGTGGCTGAACAGCCCTCCCTTTTCCTACCCCGAGGAAATGGGTCGGATCTCTTTGCAAAGGAACACGCCTGATTTATGATTTCTTTATTATTTGCATTGAATTCTGCCTGTAAACCCATGTGCTTTGAATGCCTTCCAGGACCAACCTAAGCCTGCTTCATCTTCCTTTTAGGGTCAGTTCTGTTTTCATGTGGTCCAGAAAGACTTCCCACCACCGGCTGCAAAACAGTGCCTGGATTGTCTGCTCTGCTCCCCGAGAGGGAAAGTGTGGGAGAAGGAAGCTCTCCTGGCCTCTTCCATCAACAGAAAGGAGCCTAAAGTGGCCGAAGGGAGAACAGCCTGCAAGCGAGAGCCTGTTCAGAAGGAGGCCCCAGGAGGAGAGTCCCCAACCCCAAGCCAAAAGGCACACCTGAGGTTCATTTCCAGACATGGCAGGCACAGCATCTCCAGCACCCCACCCTTTTGAATGTAGGGAATGCTGAAGAGATACACAGACAGACAGACAGAGACACCCCAAACCAAAACTAAACTCCCTTTGGTTGTGTTGATGGGACCTGCAAGACTGGGTTTAGAGATCTGCAAAGAGTCAGCAAGCTTCAGTTATGGACACAAAAGGAGGATCTTTTCCCCCTTGGATATTTCCAACACTCCTTCCACCCACCCACCCACCCAAATCTCCTACTGTTATTTGGACGGTCAAATACTTAATCCTTGGCAGGTTTACAAGCTCGATCAAAGGGAAAAAAGAAGACCTGAAGGCTGGATTTGTGTATTTAAAGCTCAGCTGGTTTGATCACCAGACTTCTTGTGGTCTTGCTTCCTCTTTCCTCCACCCCCACCCTTTTTAAAGCAAATGATGTGGTCTAAAATCTGTATTATTCAGAATAAAAACTTTATTTTTTTCCAGAATGTGAGCAGCAAGGAATGTATAGCTTTCAAAAACAAATCTAGCCTTTTTTAATTACTGTTGTTCAGGTTTACATTTTGTTGGATGTTACAGACATCTCTTTTGTTTTCTTGTTGGAATGGGGCCTATGGGTTCCCCCCCACCTCCGGATTTTATTGCATTTTATTTTTAAATAAAGGACTTCTAAACGATTTTCCCTACCTATGCCTTCTTAACATACAGCCAGGTAAATATCTCCTGAATATTTAAGGTACAGAAGTTTATTTTTTTAATATCTTTATATATATAAATATGAACAGATGGGGATAAATAAAAAAATTTAAACACTTAGATTATTCAAAGTTTGCAAAAAATATAAATAAATCTGAATGTTTCACCAGCATACACACGTTGAAAGACGTACACATATTAATAATTTCGCCCAGGGACCCCTGTTCACGAGCCTTTGATTTCTTTCTCGCTATTTAAAAGAAGTGCAATTAAAATTAAAAACAAAACAAACAAAAATGCTTTCCCAGTGGGATCGATTCTGTACGAACAAATTCACATTTAAGAACCTCCTGTATAGAAAATTTGTTCATATACCCTGTTTTGATAAAAGAGTTGAAGTTAAAGTAGAAAGCCTATGCATACTCTCAAAGCGAGAACACAAGGCAAGAGTTCAAGATAAATATCCACTATTGAAACTAGAGAGCCATTCAAGCAACAAATATCACATAAACTAGAAAATGCCTCTTTTTTACCAAAAGAAAACAAAACCAAAGCAAAATAGAGGAGCAGGAAGGGATTTAAAGTATTTTCCTTTTTATAAAAAAAGTCTGGTGGACTTTTTTAAAATTTACTTGGTAGCTGATGATATATTACAGATGAGTGAGTTTGGGCGCTTCCTGAATTCTTCCCTGAGAAGGATGGTGAGAAGTTAGATCTGTGTATGTTGGATGTGAATCACAAGGTCCATGGTGATGATTGTTGCCCATTGGCCCACTGTAGTCCATGTTGGCTGAAGAAGGGTGAGGGAGGTGAGTCAGACCAAAGAGGGAAGGCCCAGAATTTGCCATGGTATCCACATAATTGCCCCCAACATAGACAGGGCTTCCCTGTATATGTGGATTGCCATAACCATTGCCTTGAAGAGGATGAGGGTCATAGTCAGGAGTCACTGCTGCAGTCCCAGTGTACCTCTTTTGTGGAGGTGGGCAGTTATTGAGAGGAGCTGGATATGATGATGTAGGGAGGCCATAGGCATTCTGATGAGGCTTGCTGAAGGATGGAGGTGACTGGGGCTCATATGGAACACTGTTTACTAGGGAATGCATAGAGTTCAGATAGCCTGCTGCAACTGGAGGGATGGGACTTCTGCTGGGAGACTGTCCTCCTGAAGAGGTCATCATGCCTTTCCCCTTCTGATCCTTTTTGTACTTCATTCTGCGGTTCTGAAACCAAATTTTGATCTGTCTTTCTGTGAGATTGAGCAAGTTGGCCATCTCTACCCTTCTCGGCCTGCACAGGTATCTATTGAAGTGAAACTCCTTTTCCAGTTCTACCAGCTGGGCACTTGTATAAGCAGTGCGGGCTCTCTTAGAGGAAGCTTGCCCAGGGGGACTTTTATCACCAGCACAACTCTCACCTATGCAAATCATACAAAGAACAAAAGTAAGTATGGTGGCATCTGGATAGACAACAGCCAGAAAGTATAAATTGTCACTGCCATGACAGGTACAGTATAAGGCATAATAGGGCCTAGTGTTCAATTGGCTGTGTAACACATCAGATCGTCTGCTGTGACTAAAATTTATTCAAGTAATAATTCACTCAAGAAGTATATAGTACAAATTATAGATGTCTTGGACCAGAGGTGTGGTTGTGTCCCCCCAAAAAACCACAAGAAGTATGGCTGACCAGAAATTATAATGCAAAGATAGGAATGGACTTTGGAATTACATATTATCATTCTCTAAAACCACCACATCAAGAGCTTTTTGCTACAGGGATTGGATTACTCCCAATTAATCAAATTAAAGTCCTACTGACATCTGAATTCTCATGCATATGGGTTTTGAAGGACAAGAAAACTTTTAAATCAACTCCCACGGGATATGAGTCAGGATATGGCTGACGTATTAAAAGCAACACAGAAGAATTTTTTTAAAAAATTTCCACTACATACAACAAGATAGGCATCTGCAACAATGTGCTGAAAAATCAGAACTCAAAACCCAAAGGAAAACATCAATTCCCTATCTACATTCTTTCCCAACTGAATCTAGGTTGAGCAGCAAGCTCCACAAACCAGTTACAATCAATGTGGTCCCATTAAAATGAATGTGATTCAATACTGTCACATGGCTAGGGTGAAAGAGGTGGCCTGTCTCAGGTGGTGGGTTTCAGGGCACTATTAAAGACTGCAAATTGTCAATTGTTCACTTTATTCTGATTGTTTGCCACCATGGGTGAGCACAAATTCAGTGTTTCCAAAATGCTTAGTGATTTGTTTGTGTGCACAGTTCAGAGGAAGTTAAATATGGTTTATTAAATTCAGTAAGGTTTAGGCATATATTCTAAGCTCATTAGAAGTAAGTTTCATTGGAAGCAATGAATTTGCTTCAAGGTTTAATATCAAACTAGGTGCTTATATTCCATAAGTTCTATGGGACTCAACCTCATCTGATTACACTTAATAAAATAAAATTCATTTGTTAGCATATTTAGAAAGTCCCACGTTTTAAATATGTACATGTACATCTTCATGTACATAAATATATGTAGAAATATGTATGAGTATGATTAATTTCCAGGTAGGCATATTTGCCGTTATACTTCTACTGAACATAATGATGGATCGGAGCCAGTCTTCTGAGTTATATAATATGCATGTACACAAATAGACAGTTTAAAATACTATATCTATTGAAAAATATGTGCATGTCAGTGTTGTTTTTCCAGTGTTATCAGTATTAGAAAAGCATCATAGAAAACATTTGGAAAAAATTTTAGAATCTATTTTCTCAGCATAAGATAAATTGAGCAAGTAAGTGGTAAATAGAAGCCAAATGCCTGGGGAGACTGACGCTAATACTTTTCTCATCGATTTGGGTTTATTTATGTAATAGTACTGTTGATAAACACTATAATCCACCCCTAATGTATTTATGGACCTGCCGGCAGAGTGCTAAAGAAACCTAAGCTTTGTTTGCCACTCTTGTAAGGCTGCCAGCCAGTGCACTAAAATCAAGAAAAGGTTATGAATATCAAACAACGCATTGATCCTGGCTTCAAATACTGATGAGCTCTTTTATTCTCATTACACTTCAACAAGGCTAGGTCACTGTCTTGAGCCTGTAATAACACTGTGCCAAAAAAGAAATGTGTATACAGGTCTTGCCACTGGTTGAAGATAGGCCCAGACCTTTGTATCTTGACATAGTTTAATAGGGAGCAGAAGGGAGGAGGGGTCGGTGGGCTGACTATGGAATGCTGAAGATTCAGAGACGTCTGTTACAGTCATCTCAGAGTCTGCAAAGAGGAAAGCTTAAAGGCCAAGTGACTTCACATTCTTTTATAAGAGTTTAACAGAGGTCACATTAAGGCAACTCTCAAGGCTGGCCTCCCTGGAGATTAGTGCTTTAATTAAAAAAATTAAAGTAAGATAATCTTTGTGATGTCCAGAGACTTTGGGTTCAATATCCAAATGGACTTGGTATGAGAAGTTCCAAGTCTGCCTTTCCACAGTGGAACATCTATGGATCCAAAGACCTTCAGCTTAACTGGCTGGTGGATCTGGCTGCCTTTAATGTGAGTACATGACATCTGCTCCTTAAGTGACCCACCCTTCCCCCACCTCCCTGTTCCATACCTGAACTGGAACCGCTGTTTTTCTGCTTTGTGTTTTGTCGAGACTCCTTCATCCAAGGGAATATCTGTTTGGACATGGTGGGGGAGTTCATGATGGAGCTCTTGGTGGTGCTGGTTGGGGCAGAGTTGGTACTGGCATTCTGAGGTGGTGACACAGAAGGTGGAGGAGGAGGAGGTGGTGGTGGTGCCTGTTGGGCTGGAGGTTGAGGCTGTGGTTGCTCTTGGAGGACTGGGGGCTGGTGGGATTGACTGGTGAGGGTCCTCATGCAACTTTCATTGATCTCATTGGCCTTGTGGTGGGACACAGTGCTGCCACCTCCGGGGGACTGTAAAGAGCAGGCAGGTCGATGGTACTCCGTTTCCACCAGTGATGATGAAGAAGGTGGTGGATATTGCTGCTGACTAGCATTGTAAGTGAAACCATTTGCTCCTTGGTAGGGATAGCCACCATAGATCGCCGAGCTGTCGTAGTAGGTCGCTTTTTGCATTTCGTTGTTTCCCAATATTTATTTCACAAACTGACAGGGTCTTGACACCCTTAAAGAATAACATTGGCACCCCTCTGTCACGTGGCGTTCTTCCTCCAATGGCCCCTCCTGGTAGACCTAGGGTGTAGGGAAAGCACAGGAGAGTGAAGAAATAGCCCAAATCCATCTTACTTTCAATAGCTAAGTGACATGAAAAAAGTGGTCAGCAATATTTAGCAGCATGACTTGGCCTGGGGCTAAGAGAATTTCGATAAGGGAAAAAAACACACAACAACACTCAGATTTACTTACTGGCAGCCAGAATTGTGAAATTGAAGGCTCCAGGAATAAAGGTTTTCTAGGATTTTCACACACCCCCCCTCTTTAGCTTGAAGAATTATTGACTTGTTTCCCACAAAAGGGTATTTCCAAGGCTGCTAGATAAAGGTGATCAAGCAAAATTTGTATTTGCAAGGACAGAATAAGAGAATAAGCCGCCATCTCCTAAATATTATGATTTCTACACTAGTTCTTTTACGGCTCACAAAGATCTTTTCCACTTCACAAAGAACATTTTAGTCCTGCCCTTTTCAAAACAACACTTGATCAACTTAGTAGTCAGAAGCATCACTTTCTCACATCTCAGAATTCGAAATATGATTTTTCCCCCTAAGAAAACCAATGAATACTCATATAACTTGATCCATTAAGGACATTTCCAAAGTCTTCTACTTAAAGGGATTAGAACTGATAAAATGTTTGTTTGGCAAATGAGAAACTGGATAAATGCTACACATAATGGTCCTTGTGTGGGACTTCTAGGGATATCCCCTATAACATTGGTATTTATTAACCAGCCATAAATATAGCTGCTTCAGTCTTATACAGAAACACAATCTGGCTTCCTGGATCAAACATGAAGCCAGATATAACAATGGGAGATCTTCCAACCAGTTCTTGCTTGTGAGAAGTTTCTTTCCCACCCTTGGCCTAGCATTTTTTGTTGATTGTCTTCTGCTAAAACTGTGATCACTGATCAGGAGGAGATCAAATCCATTAGCAGTTTTCAGATCTGAGTCTTCAACTCCCCCCCCCCCCCCATGTACCATATCCAAATTCTACCTGTTCAAACATGATGAATTGGGGCAAAGACACTCACCAGGAACCTGAAAAACCAGCGTTCATCTCCATGACCACGGCTTGAACTTTCCTACCAACTTAACGATAATAGGTTCTGTCTTGGAGACTGCTATGTAATTTGATGTATGGGGGTCATTTGGCTGCAGAGAGGGGAATGGACACACAAAACCGCAGAAGGCACCAACAACCCAGGCGAATCCAGGCTGTTCACTCAACAATGTTTACCTGACTGAGCATAACCAGCCCATAACAGACTCTCATTCATAGAAATCTGAACTGCAATCTAAGAAGTTTTACAGGCACTCAGAACCCAGACATTCAAACCCACACTTTCAGTCCCACACATCTCCTGCAATCCTCTTCCAAACAACCATCTCTTGCTCCAAATTGTTCTCTTGCCAGTGCTTATGGCTTCAGGGGAACATTACAGGATACCATCGGCATCCTCAAATTAATTGCATGTGTTTGCATTTCAATTCACCCCAGTTTCTCCGAAAACAAGTCGCATTATACAGACAAATTAATTTAATAAACCGATTGCAGATGGCAGCTGTCTTTTGAATTCTTTTTACGGCTTTGATTTTTTTTTTTACAGTAATCAAGTCTTTTGGTGGTTTATGAGGATAGCCAAATAATCCAGATCTGAAAATGGAGACAATTACGTTTCTTCAGATTGCAGTTTTAGAAATTACAGCGAGTCTTGTGGCATCTTTAAAAAAGGACTCATTTGTTGTAGCACATGCTTTCCTGCACTAGAATCCAATTTCCCCAAAACACGAAGTGTTATCCTCCCTGCTTTTGTTTATTCCCCTTCTATTCCTAGTCTGTATCGATGCTTGATAGACTCCATCTGAAGATAACGAAAATTTTGTGCTGAAATCAATTTGCCAGTTTTTAAGGTGCGCCAAGATTTAAGGTGTCTTTAGGGTGTCCCATGATTTTTTTGTATGGCTGCAAAGTTTACTGGGCTGCATTTCTGGAAGTTTAAAAAAGTGGAGCCCAAATGATAATTCATTACAAGAAAAATTTAATCTTAAATTACTTTATTTTTAATTAGATTGTGTCTCCAATATTTCCCATATCCTTATCATTCTTGTTAAGTTTTCAGAGGTTGTTTTGCTGGTGTTTGTCTGTTGTCTTTCCTGAAACTCAACTCAAGAAAGGGGGGCTTCAGTTCCTGTTTCCTTCTGGGCAGCTGAACACATCTGCAAGTGGCTCTCAAGTTTATTCCTCTAATGGAGGCAGTTGTACTAATTTCCAGTTCTTCTCATCAAAACGCTGTCTAAAGCCATTAACAAACAATGAAACCAGTCCAGGGAGGTAGACCAGCTTCCATTGAAGCCATGGCAAAACTCCTACAGATGGACCCTAGATCTGACTCTAAACCTACAATTCGAAAGGTAAATGCTTTCCTTTTTTATTGCAGAGGCAGCAGAAATAGAGGCAGCCAAGATCAGGGGAGGGGAAAGACAGAGGTGAGCAGGTAAAGGCAAAATTAGGCCCTTGAGGAGTTTACCATCCAAACCAAGGAATTGAAAATCACAACCATTCCTCTAAGACTGCAATCCTAAAGACACTTTCGAGGGAGTAAGACCCTTTAAATAGAATGGGACTTATATGAGATTAGGGTAGTGCCCTAACTCTGGGTTGCTAATCCCAGAGAAGGACTTTGCTTCCTTGATAACAACTGGTCGACTTCTCATGTAGGTTTACTCGGAAGTAACTCTCATTGTTTTCAAAAGAATTTACTCCCATGTAATTGTGCAGAGGATTGCAGCCTGGACTCATAAGGCAATCATAGTTTTATTTTTTCCATAAGGCAATCATAGTTTAGTTTTATTCCCAACTGCACAGGATTGTTGCAGTATTAATCCCTAAACTGTCCACAGCACACAGTTCTGGGGGTGAAGAAGCGAAATAGATCCGCAATGGCAGTTATTGGTTATTAATCGAGTGGTGTGGAGTCCTTGGAAGGAAAGTTTGTCGTGGTTATGGAAAGCTCCCAATTTATTCTCTGTAGTTCCCCCTCTTCCCCAAAAAGCCCCTCCTTCCTCCCTCCTTTCCATTGCGAATCAGGAAAAGCAAAATGTTTGTTGGGGAGAGCCCAATCCTATGCAGATCTCTACTCAACAGTAATTGCCATTCTAATCAATGGGGAAAATGCGGATAGGGTTGAACCCTGACAGCCCAGTCCTACGCATCACTATTCAGAAGTAAGTCCCATTTTGTTCAATGAGGCTATGAGCACAATCCTAATGATGATCTCTTCTCAAAAGTAAGCCCCATTGTGTTCAATGGCTCTTACTCTCAGGAAAGTGTCTTCAGGATAGCAGCCTTACCCCCAGGAAAGTGTGTATAGGATTGCAGCTTGCAGAAGACAATAGTGCAGAATGGGCCTACTCCTTGCAGTCCTTCGCCCTAAGTGAGTTCAGGATCGGGCTGCAGCAGGCTGGGTGCAACCCCCCCTCCCCGGCTCTTTCTTGCTGTGTCTTTGTTGTCCTCCTTCACCCCACCCCATCTAGGCAGGCACCCCTTTCACACCACCCACCCCCAGATTTCCTGCCTGATCCATGCAAGAGAGGGGCCAACTCGGTGCAGGCAAGGCAAGGGTCTATCCGTCACTGCCTGGAAGGAAGCTCCAGCCTGTGAACTCTTCCTGAACCGAGATTTAAGTCTCTGCTCATAAATCACCAGGACATAAACCCAACCATTCAGCCCTGATAGCGGCGCATTTGTGGCCTGCTTACCTTAACTTCTGACGACTGGGGCGGAAGGCAACACTGATCTGGGGTCTGGCCCCCTTTCACTGCCCCCTGGCCAGGCCAGATCCCCACAGATCCTCCGGGATGGGGGGCAGCAGCTCAAGGCATCACCATCAGGACGGAGCCCACGAGCCAAGACGGGAGGAGCCCTGCTTGGATCAGGAGGAAGAGGAGGAGGAGGAGGAGGACACGGGAGGGATCCTTCTCCAGCTCTCCCCGGACGGGTGGCCCCCTCTCTCCTCGCCCTTGCCTCCCCTCAGACCCCCCAGACGGCAAGAGAAAGCTGTCTGTCCCCCAATGAGGCTCTACAAGGGAGAGGCTTGCTATGGAGCCCAGGGGGGCGCCTGTTGGGGGAAAGGCAGATGCCTTGGAAAGTCCAGGGCAGGCAGGCAGGCAAAGGGGGGGCACCGGGATGGAGGGAGTGAGAAGAGGGAGTGAAAGAGTGAAGCGTCGGGGCGGCACTAAAGGCCAGGAAAATTATGCTAATGAAGGCAAAGGATGCTCACAAAGGGGTCACCCTCTCCAGATCCCATTGTTGTCATCTAAAAATCATCACCATCCTTTAAAGGCATTGGGACTCATTCGGTGATTATGCCCTATATATTGTAAAGTGGGGTTTGGGTGCACACAAATTGGGGAACCCCTGATCTTTCAACAAAGCGTTCAAGGGAATGGGGGTCCACACACCAAAGAGCCCTCCACAACCACAGATGACCATGAAAGGCATCTACGCTCATGTCCTGCTCCCCGAGCCATCCATTAACACGTGTCTACACAAAGTATCCACACGCACTTCTGTGGACAGCGCAAGCCACATCCATTCAAACCAGGGAAAGTGGGTCTATTCAAATCAGGGGGAGCCAGATCTAGAAAGAAGCACACAGAACGCATTTTTACAGTCCGATGAACTAGATCCAGTTAAAACAGAACTCCCGTGTTTTCCTCCATGACACATTAGTCTTAAGACACCTCAAAAAAAATTTTGGCACCTCAATAAATTTCAAACCCCCAAATCCTGAGTATTGGCTTCCGAGCAAATTTGCTTCGGATCCAACTTGTAACTGGGCAGAGGCTGCAATCCTACCACACTTTTCTGGGAGTAACTCCTGTTGAAAATCTTAGGACTTTCTTTTGAGTAGACATGAAATCCTAGCCACACTTGTGCCCATAATTTGTTCTCATAATTTAATGGGGTGATGATTCTATATTTGGGGAAAGAAATGGAATGGGGCTTCAAAACACTTCCAAGTGTATCTAGGCTTTCTGAAATATATGATGTGGAGTTGCAGAGCCTTGCAATGGTACAAAACATGCATTGAAAATATTGCAGAACATGCATTTAAAATACGGAAACACAAATATACACACACCAGGTTGCCAGCCATACTCTTCAGTGTACTCACAATGACACATATAACAACTGAGAGCAAATGATTGGGTTTTTTTGGATTTTAATTCCCACTCTTTCTTTCTTTCTTTCTTTCTTTCTTTCTTTCTTTCTTTCTTTCTTTCTTTCTTTCTTTCTTTCTTTCTTTCTTTCTTTCTTTCTTTCTTTCTTTCCTTCTCTCTGTCTGTCTGTCTGTCTTTCTGTCTTTATTTATTTCTTTCTGTCTTTCTGTCTTTCTTTCTTACTCTCTTCTTACGAAGATGCACTTCAGTTTCCATATCACACCAGCCAGAGGTCCAAGAAAGCTGGGCAAGAAGGGCAAGGCTTTCAAAGCAACACAAAGGGGGCCTCTTGGCTCACAAGACATTCCAAGGAGCCCGATCATAATGGCTAGGTGTGAATGTGACACCACTTCGCAACCGAAGGTGTTAAAAATACAAAGAGACCCGGGAAACCCGCAATGTCACCTTACAGGCAAAACAAAGCAAACTGGAAAAAGAGGAGATTTAAACACACACATACACACTAAGGCCAGGGTGGCCTCTTATGCATACCAATGGTTTTTGTCATTTATGGCTGGCGCAAGATTTATGACTTCATGTGCCAGGCTGTAAACAGAGCACCACAACAGAAAAACACTTGCTTCTCCGACCATATTGTGGTGACTCCACATGAAAGGGAAAGCGAAGCAGCGGCGTAGGAGGGGATCAGGGGCCCTAAAACTCCACCGGTAAGCATTTTGTTACAACCCTACAGGCAAGATGGCTTGGAAGAGAACGCCTCTTTGGTCAATAATCAACCCTACACTTTCTTCTGAAAACTGCTGATGGGACTTTTTTCCCCTTCCAGTTTGGGGGAGGGCACCAAAAAGAGGACCATTCCAGTTGTCAAAACCCTGGAGGGAGTGGGGAATCCAACGTGTCTTCTCCAGAGGAAACTCCAGGGCAAGAAGACCCCTTGGGTGTCCAGTCCACCTCGCATACAGCAAAATGGGATTGTATTGCAAGGAGCAGGAACGACCTGGACTGGCCTGCTCAGCTTTGGAAAGCTCCTGAGATATCTAGTCTGCTTAACAATCGGATACAGAGCGGGGGAAAATATTTTTTCAAATGAAAAGATTATGTACTATTTCGCAATCGCCAGGCGTTTGACTAGAATTGACTCTATTGTGATTCGGTTTCTATCCAAGGAACTAAGAATCACAAAGATATCGTCTCAATATGTGTGAGGTTCCCAGGAGCACTTCATTATTATTATTATTATTATTATTATTATTATTATTATTATTATTATTATTATTATTATCATCATCATCATCATCATCTTCATCATCATCATCATCATCATCATCATCATCATCATCATCTTTAATTTGATACGCAGCAGCCAGTGATTGGTAAAAATTTTACAGTTCAATCCTAACAAGACTTGAGAGCTGTTATGGTACTGTCTAGTATATTGCTATTAATTTTAAATATTATTATTATTATTATTATTATTATTATTATTATTATTAGTAGTAGTAGTAGTAGTAGTAGTAGTAGTAGTAGTAGTGAGTGTTGTTGTTGTTGTTGTTGTTGTTGTTGTTGTTGTTGTTGTTGCAAACTCCAACATTCTCCAGGCCAGATTCTTTGAATTAGTCTTTTGGAATAATACCAGCGAGGTTCTTTCTGCCCCCTTAAAAACACTCTTGCCGTTTCTGAAATATTGTTTCATCTCCATATCTCTCTGTTTGATCCCTTAAATAAAGAATAATTTACTGGGGTTTTTTTATTTACTGCAACACCACCCAGGCTACGTGGCATTTCCCATAGAAAGAAACCACAATTCCCTTGGATTTCAGCCACGGGTGGAAAGCGGTTTAATCCTCATGGAGGTTAGAGGTGGGGATTGCGTGCACCTTCGCATATCACCTTCCTCTGCAAACAGCTTCTGCAGCGCTGCTCCTTGGAAGAGGGGGAAATCCCCAATCATCACGCCCAATTTTGAATTTAATGACATTTGTGAACTGAAAAAAGAAACTTGTTTCCCAACCCTGGATAGCAATTTTTCGAAATCATTGGGTAAGGATAAAAAAACTGGGACACAATATACAAGTACCCAACATGGTGGGGGAATTCTGTAACAATTATGGGCAAGTAGGTAGACTGATTTAAATGGGGGGTGGGGTGGCAGGTGGAGTGTTGATACAATGCAAATCCGAAACGTCTGCTACACTGGCCTCCCAATTTGGTTACTTGGGAGTAGATCTTATTGTTTTTCCTATTGTTTTCACTTTCTTCTATGTCAGTCTAGCTAGGATCACAGCCCCAGATGTGTACATTCTTCTGAAGAAACCTGCTTACTCCCGATCGCTGTTTATCTTATCAAAAAACCCATATAACCACTATTGACACTTCCTTTTGTTATTTACTCAGCACATACTGAAGATTTACGCACTTCTCTCCCGCAACTTTCCAGCTCCTACTTTCACTCTCAGGATAAGGACTCGATTATTTATGACTGTTTTACTGGGTCAAAATGCTCCAAAACTGGGTCATAAATCATAAGAAATGATGACAAACTAATTGAGCCACAATTAAACCTTTACATTTTATTTAGCCATCGGCCCCCCTTTCCTTCACGCTTTGTGGCTTCTTTGAAATCCTTCCAAAAGGTGATTTTAAAGTGCAATAAACCTATTTAAACAGAGGCTATTGGTTTTGGGGATTTTTAAAAAAAGGTTTTGCTTTTGCATTTATTTGGATTCGTCTCTTGGCACATATATGGATTCGTCTCCTGGCCAGTTTTGAGAAGTTCCAGAACATTCTCGAATTGAATATGCAAAATATTTTAAAGATAGACATTCTTTTTTCCCAAATAGTTCCAATCCTTTTCTTTCTAAGTCTGTAAACGGAATATATTTGCAAGTGGCCAGGAATTTGGGATAAAAGGGGGGGGGGAAGCAGAACAGAGTGTAGGCGAGCGCACTGCCCCCAGCCCTCTCCCAACATAAATCAAAAATCAGCACGCTGACCTTTCACAACGCTGGGACTCAGTGGTGGATGTAATTTTATCTAACATTTGTCCCCTTGTATAACACAAGGAGTGCTTTCATCCCCCCTTCTCGTTATTTAGTGCGCATTTTCCTTCATAAAACTGAATGAATAGCAGGTTAAGACTTGGTGATAGGTATAGAAAAAAAAAACCATCTAAGGAAAATGTAAACCTTGAAGCTAAGGCAAGAGATGTATTGAAGTTCTCTTTCCCCTATCCAGATCTCTGCTCAAGCAAACAACCTCTCCAAATAATCTTATTGATTATTAGAGAGAAAATAGATGAACGCTGGTCTTCTTTCTTCCCTGAAAAGGGGAAGGTGCAGGCAGGCAGCTGACACCACCAACACCCCCCCCCCCCAGTAAACAAAGTAGAACGAAGCATCAAAACATAAAATGGCAGCAGAACTGCAGACTCATGGATCTGAAAGAAAGAAAGAAAGAAAGAAAGAAAGAAAGAAAGAAAGAAAGAAAGAAAGAAAGAAAGAAAGAAAGAAAGAAAGAAATCCTAAGCACATATACTCAAAAGAAAGTCCAATTGTTTTGAATAGTATTTACTTCCAGGAAAGTGTGGATAGGATTGCGGCCAAAGAGCCAGAAAAAGAGAGAGAAAAGAGAGAGGCGAGAAAAAGAAAGAAGAGAGAGTGAAGAGTGTAGAAGGGAAGAGAAAGAGATAATGAAAGAAAAATAAAGAGAAAAGAGAGAGAAAAAGATAAAAAGAAAGAGAAAAGAGAGAGAAAAAGAAAGACAGAGAGACAGGCAGGCAGGCAGGCAGGCAGGCAGACAGACAGACAGACAGACAGAAAAAAGAAAGAAAGAAAGAAAGAAAGAAAGAAAGAAAGAAAGAAAGAAAGAAAGAAAGAAAGAAAGAAAGATTAAGCAACTATCTCGGTGCCGCTTCTCAACCAATACCTGAATCAGCATTAGAGGAATATAATAATAAACAGTAAACACAACAACAGCAAACACAACAGCCCCCTTTGCATCTGTTGGGTCATAAAGAACAAGGGCAGCACAGCGTCAAGGAGGAAAGGTAGCATAAGAACCCCTAGAAATGCCCAGTCCTTCTAAGAACCGGGGGGGTGACTCTGATCCGACCTGTTTCTTGCAAGGCTCCCCCCAACCCAGCCCAGCCCAGCCCAGGGAAACAAAGGGGGAAGGCAGCTCCCCTCTGCCTGGTCCGGCATCCCCCTGCAGGCTCTTCTGCTGACCTTTGCCTCGCCCAGCCATAAGTCAGCCCGTAAAGGAACAATCGACGGAAATACCTTCGCCTGGAATCCATCCTTTTTTTTAGGGCAGCATCTCTTTCCCCCAGCCGGGTAGTAACCTTTGCGTAAGGAAGGAGCGAGCGCTGGAGCCCTACTGGAAGGTCTCCTGGAGCAGAGCTGGAGAGGGTGAGCGGGTTGGGTGGTGATGGAGATGGAGATGGAGATGGAGATGGGGGGGGGCGCTTGCAGCAAGGGGGGGCAAGAATGGGAAGCAGTGCCTGCTCTGGACATACACGGGAAAAGCGTAATCAGAGGCGAAGCCAGTCCGGCTCTCCACTCCAAATGCCACAATAATGCGCTGGATGATGTGCTCACGTGGTCAGACGTCAACTTAAATCCTTTTATTTGAAATAGGGAATAGCTGGAGGAACCTGGGTTCGCAGAGCCAACCTCTGGTTGCTTTGGGGGATCTTTCTTTTTTTCTTTTTTCTTTTTAAGCAAGAAGAAAAACAGAAGCGGTGGAGATGTTCCCCCCTCCCATCCCTGGCACTAATATTTCTATATATAAAACACAGGAGGAACTTGATCAGAACTTGCATAGGATGTGATCAGCTGAACTTTATATGGAGAATCTGGAGGCGCAGTGCCAGATGAACTTCCTTCAGGACCCCATCAAGAAACCCTCCACCAACCCACAGGCTCTTCTGTGCTCCTGTTCAATAGGGGGTTGTTCAACACCCACATGGTACACCACAACAGTTGTAGGGGCCCCAAAGACTTTTAATTACCTGACCAAGGCGAGGAGGGCCTCTGGTAGACAGTGGTGGTCTTCTGTCTTCCTTCACACCCGAGGAAGAGGAGGAAGGAGTCAGCCTCCTTGGTGGTGGATCTGACTTGGGCAAATTCTTTGGGGACCTTCCCATGCAACCTGCTCTTACGCATTTCCTATCCGAGTCCTTGAGTGATGTGCAAAATTATAGGGTTCTTGGAGGAGGAAAAATTTAGGGGGGAAAAGAATGTTCTAACTTTTAAGATAGGGAGGAATTTTTAAGGCTAAGAAGGAAAAAAAATTCACACTAAATGGACTTCTACTTGGATGCACATCTAAAGGTTTTCAGAGCTTACACCACGTTTGAACCATAGACATTGATGAAACAACAGGAATAACTCTTTATCTCTTCTATGTATTCTAGGGCCACTTGGATCATTCTAGATCTGAGTGTTACATTATATGATTTCTCTCACATTCCCCAAACTAGGGGAAGCATTCTGGCATCCTGTTTCTTTCATCATCTGCTTTAGGTTTTTTGGGGGTGGGGGGTTCCCCTTTATAATGTGTAATGTAAGTGAATAAAAAGTATCCTTCCATGGCCTTACAGTGGAATTAAGAGCAGTTCAACATCCGTTGACTTTAATGTCACTTTAAGAGCTTTTGACCTAAAGAGTCTGTTGGACTTTAACTTGAGTGACAGGCGTCCTGATCCAAAACCTTGTTAAGTGGGAGTGCTTTTGGATTTCAGCAAAGTCTGCTTCCAGTGCTGTCCGTAATCCTTAAACTTTGATGTAAACCAGGATTAAAAAATAAATATAAATTTATCTATGTCTAAAAAAGAGTTTCCCCCTTTTAAAAATTGGAACGCCTGCAGCCCAAATGTCACTGAAGTTGATGGCAAAAAGCCCAAAGCACATTTACTTGGAAGCAGTTCTGGTGGACTGTAATAGTGTTTACTTTCTTTCAAGTAAGTGTACATTGAATTCTAGCTTCCATGAAAACATGTTACACTACTCAAGCACAATCCTACGTTTGTCTGCTTAGAAGTACCACAGTCTTCAGTGGGTCTGACTCCTAGGAAAGGGTGCATTGGATTGCATCCTCAGATAGCCTACAAGCAACCATATACTCACTCTCTCTCTCTCTCTCTCTCTCTCTCTCTCTCTCTCTCTCTCACACACACACACACACACACACACACAGAGAGAGAGAGAGAGAGAGAGAGAGAGAGAGAGAGAGAGAGAGAGAGAGAGATCTTTCCTACATATCAAGGAAAGATCCCATTAACGATCCCATTAACAAATGCTAAACTTTGCACTGAGTGGTTGTGCAAAAGGAGAATTAACTCCCTGCTTAAGTGTCCACAAGTCAGGAAAAAGCTCTCAGAAGTTTTCACCTACAGTGCCAATGCAACTGAGAGAGAATGACCATGTTAAGATGTGAGAAAAGGCGTAGCAGATCTTCAAGAGTCCTATTGACTGCTTTGGAGTCCAAAGCAGAATTATAGCTTCAGCAAACACAAACTACGAAAGCCATACATCATAATCATAGGTCTGGGGGGTGCAGCTTCAACCCACATGCCTTAACGCTATGATGAGTGTTAGCCCTTTTTGAGGAAGAAGAGGGGAAGAAAAGAACCCTTTCTCTGAAAATCTTTATTAATATTAACTAGCAAGTGAATGTGAAAACAGTTGTTTTCACTATTAAGGTTTGGTACAAGGTCATGAAAGGGACTTCACTGTGTGATCCAAGACATATCTACTCAGAAGTAAGTTCAATTGTGCTCAGTGGAGCTTACTCCCAGAAAAGTGCATAAGATTGAAACCTAAATATTTTAGGAAAAATACAGGAAATGTGCATCTCTTGAAAAAGTCCAGTGGCCTGAAAGAAGTCCTGAAACTACCCTGAATTAATTTTCTTTCTTTCTTTCTTTCTTTCTTTCTTTCTTTCTTTCTTTCTTTCTTTCTTTCTTTCTTTCTTTCTTTCTTTCTTTCAACACCACAAATGATTCTGGAATTTATTTGCTTGGATCCAGCTTCAGGGATGACAGATCTTGAAAAAGACATGGATGGCCTGCAAAGCAGAGCCCTTGCCTTTGCCACCTCTTTTGCCTTATTCAAGGAGATTCGCTATTACCTTTCTTCAAGGACCTAGATATCTGAATATTTCTGGGAATTCATTTAATTCCATCAAAAATGTTGGAATTAGAGAATGTGGCTAGATTTCTTCCTGCCTTCTTCATGGAAAAGAAAAGTAATATTCTCTGGACTAGATGCTGAAGAAGTACACCAGAAGTTAAGATCCTAGACCAATTGATGGAAGGACACTGAAATCAATGGCGATTTTGATCCCCCCATAAATAATATTAAGATCCCACTGAAAATAAGTTGTGAAATGTGAATAAATAATGCTGTAAACAATGAAGAATGATATTAGCTAAGTTTACTTCAAGGCAAATCCTATTAAATTCAACTGAAAAATACAGTATAATGAACTAAGTCAAGTGGAACTTTGTGGCAGAACTACAGGCCATGCACCATGGACCTCCTTGTCTGAAACTACAAGTTCAGATGAAATCAAAGATGCCATGTATCAGTTTAGAACATGCTGTGCTGAGTCTGGGAAGTTCCAATCTAACAGGCATTTATTAAAAAATTTTTTTCCTGATCTTCAAATATCACAATAAAATAATATAATTCTTACAGTTAATACAAAAGCATATGATCCTACCTTGATACTTTAATTACAAGTTTATACTCTAAATGCAAAGTTAAATTTTGCATTTAACTTTTGCAAATTGCAAAAAAAAAAATTCTTTCGATTGTTTATATCATGAGACTTTGGAAGTTGTTAAGATATTTGAGAAGGACAAGGCTTTTTTCTCATAGAAAAATTTATTCATTTTAATATTGGGAGGGCTACATTATATGGCACAGATATTAAATAGCCTTTATTCTCTTTATTACACACATCTCTTAAAAACGTAATAAAATCACATACATTTCTTTCAGAAAAATGGAGCGAGGAAAAGAGAAGGAGAAAGTTTTATGCAAATTTTTTTAAAGATTAAACACTGTATTGGATTGTTAAGTGTTAAATTAGGAAATTCCAAACTACTTTGGTGACTATGTTGCAGCTACATTTCAAACTCTGGTGGGAATATAAATCATCTTTTTTCCCCTTTGAATACTGATCATTTTAAATCAACATTTCGACTTGGAACGGCTAAGAAAGGGCTTCTGGAGCGCCTTTCAACAGGGTCCTAAATCAGCACAACAAGCCCTTGTAGCTTGATAATTTATGCCTGCCTTTAAAAGGTAGTAAACTAAACTAATTGTACTTCAGCCTCATAAAAGCAGGTAATTCTAGCAGGAAATCCAAATAACTCTGCATATTCCCCCATGTCTCCTAACACTATTGTTTTTGGTTTAGTTTAAAAAAAAAACTCCATGTAGCACAGTTTTCAAAGGTCCTAATTGAGTATAATGAGAGAGGGATGAGACACAATATTCCTTACAATCAAGCACAGACGCTTTCTTTGGATTATAGGTTTTCCCAAAGAAATTTATAAAAACTCCATATACAGAACAGAAGCAACTGTGACCTCCCTGACATTTGCCAGCATCAGGATATTCGCTCAAATATGCTAAATTCAATATATTCTAACTGCACAGGGAAAACACATTTTGGAGAGCTACTAAAGACAATGTTCCATCCTAAGCAGAAAATGATCTAGCCATGGAAAGCTTCTAACCACCAATCTACCCTGAAATTTCATTTTAAAGAAAGCACATCCTAAGCCCCTGGTTCCTTCAACTCTCCCCAGCTTGGGTTTATCTTCTTGGCTTTGAATGGCTCTCAAAGAACTGGTTTGACTTGGACTCTGTGTATTTCTTTGTTTGACAAGACATGCATTCACCAACCAAGAAAGATGAATAGAAGCAGCGCAGAAAATTCCAACCGATTTAGCTATTTATCAACCCAGAATCGCACAGTAACCACTACAACAAACCCAGCAAACCGAGTCCTCATAACTGAAACATGAAACTATTTGAAACCACCAGACAACAGATTTCAATTTTTCTTTTACCCACAGGGCTCTTACCTCCTCTTGGGTTTCCAACCAGCGGCAGAATTGTTTCCAGACTGTGATCTTCTTTAGACTGTATTTTTTGGTACTCCAAAGGGCTGTAAATAAACAACAGGAGAAAACTAAGCAAAAAAATAAAGGGAGGTATTAATTCAGAGACAGGACAGGGGTCAACTGCTGAGTTCTTCTAACAGATCCTAAGTGGGTATTACAACCACTAAAAGGGAGATGTTGGTTCTCCTAATAAAAATATAACCATATTGCCTTATGCAATCGGATCTGAAATTGAAAAATAAGCCCACTTTAGAACAGAGATATTTCTGCTCCCTCTGAATAGGATATAATTCTTCTTATATGAAATGTATGCTTCAGATTCCTTGGGGAAGCCTTTGTTTAGCATCATTTAATCAAGTTAAAGCATTAAAACAACCGGTGGTGTTCATCTCGATTTAATGGCATGAAAATGGATCTCTGGTTTAAATGCAAAGCGCAGAGCTGTCCAGTCTGAATGAATGGAATATTTGGGCCCAGATCTACCCTTCCCTAAGAACCAAACAGTCATTGTCTCCAACTGACTCCAAATCACACCAGCAACAACTAAAACCATGGTAAAATGAGAAAATTAGGCCTGCAGCTGATTTTTTTTTGTTGGAGAGGAGAGGAGGTTGTTTGGAAGTCTGAGGATAACAATCCACAAAGCAGCAATAATTGCATTTAAACATATTTATCACTTATAGTAACAATGGACTCTCTGTTTTTTTCCCTTGCTAAATTTCCTTCTTAACATGGCTTTTATAAGTACCTGCTAATAAGGAATCAAAATTATTCCTTGTAATCCTTTTTCAATTGCTTGAAAACTCTACACTCTATCTTGGGAGAAGTTTTAATCGGAATGTGGCTCTAGTAACTGGATACTTTTTGTAATGATGACCATAATTTTAAATTTAGTGTTAATCAGCCATTTAGCAAAATAAAGAAAGGTCTAATCTTACTTAACTGGGGTGTTGATTTGACTTGGGAAGCCAGGAGGTTGCAGTGGATTTGGCTAGAAAGCTCCTTCCTAAAGTAAGGAGTCATCAAGGCTATGTATGTGCTGTATATCTTTCTGCCATTTCAGTTTTCCAAGGGAACTTTTCAGGTACTTAGTACCATCTCCTTCCCCACTGTCCTCCATCTACAAACCACCAGCAATTGCTAGCATCGTTCGTAATGGTCTTGAATTGGTTTACTTCCCTTTATTTTTAAAATCAGCATCAGCCCAGCAAATAACTTTGTCCCACTAACTGGACAAAGTTGCAACCCCAGATGTTGTATTATTCTGCCAGAACAACTGGGCTGGCTGGGGTGGTGTGGTGGGGAAGAAGCAGCTCTTTTCTCCATTGAAAGGTTGCGATCCTAGCCACACTCACCAGGGAGTAAGACTGTAATCCTAATGACATTTTCCTGGGAGTAAGACCCATTGAACACAATGGGGCTTACGTTTGAATAGACATGGTTAGGATTGTGCTTCAAGGCTGCAATCCTAAAGATACTTTCCTGGGAGTAAGAGCCATTGAACAAAAGGGGGCTTACTTTTGAATAGACATGGTTAGGATTGTGCTTCAAGGCTGCAATCCAGAATAACTATGGGGAGTCCTTGCTCCAGTGTAAGAACAATTTACTCTGGATTACAATATGAATTTCCCATAGGTTTTCACTAGCTGGTGCAGTAAGTATGGGTGCACATAATGTCACTTATGTGCTCCCATAGTTACTCTGGATTGTAGGGTAAGTCTCATTCGACTCAATGGGGCTTACTCATGAGTAGTCTTGCCCAGGATTGTGCTGGAAGTGTGGTTGAAGCCGCTTAACCAAACATTTAAGAACATCACCACCACCAGTATTAATTGCTGGTTTTTCACTGGGTACTAAATCGTTCAGCTTAATGAGAAATTTGCCGGAGATGTTTTTTTTTCTCTCTGTCTTTTTCTCCCTCCTCCTCCTTCCCCTCTTCCTCACAATGCTTGTTGCTGTTGCCTCTCCGGTTCTTTTCTTGGCCCTATTGGATGAATCAGTGATTTATGAAGGCTGGGCCAATTTTAAAAATCCCCAAAACCCAGGACTTTTTCAAACAGCCGCCGAACATTATCAAATCGCTTCACCCCAGTTTAGGCTCCATCGCCACCCAGGCATAATGTAACCACAAGGCAAGCAGCGTTCACATTTCGTAAATCTCCAAAAACTGGCTTCAGTCCATGCAAGCTCAGACAATGAACAGGCACACGACTAGGACTAGTCTCGGGATCTACTTACCAACCTCATCTCTGCCCCCATTGCTCTCTTAGGAAGCGTAAGGACTCTTGCCAAAGATAAACCAGGTAGGTTGCCCTCTTGGTGTGTGTGTGTCTGTGTGGCTGTGTGTGTTTTGCAAAGTCAAAGAGGAAGTTTCCCCTTTCACTTGGGAAAGAATCACTCCTACTAGTGAGGACTGACGGCCACAGATCCATGCCTGACAAGCTGCATTAATTATTTAATGAGTCACGTGACAAGAGCCCCCCCTTTCCCCAGATTAAAATTTCAATATCTCCCCCAGAACAGACGCAACACCTTTATCTACACTCGCAGTGCTGCTCAATTGCTTATGCAGGTCTATAATCTCCTCGGTTTCTTTGACAGCTTTTTAGTTTGGATGTTGGGGGGAGATCATTTGGACATTAATAACTATGGGCTTGTCAGGCACCCAGCAGAATAAAGCAGTTCCCCAAAATCAGTCATTTGAATTCGAATTTTTATTGTCAGAGGCAGCAGGTTAAGGCCAGCAAACACAATTGGAACCCACGTCCTTATCACATCCTGGACACCTGATAGTAAAAGTAGGCAATGGGAAGATCAGATAGACTGAGAATTACTCCATAACCCCACTATATCTCAGTATTTCGGGGAACAATAAAGATGGGGATGAATTTCTGATTCCATCCAGGAAGACAAAGGTTTCACATCATCCTAGATACAACCAGACAGAGAGAAAGTGTAGCAAGCCTCACCCACCTGGAATTGAATGGAACTGCAGGATTTAGGAGAACGCTTAAATCTCGCTACAGTCATATCATAGGATGTCCTGTAAGGTTCAACAGGATTCACTTCTGGTGCGTAATACTCCTATGCACACTTTCCTGGGAGTAAGTCTGATTGAACATGATGGGAATTACTACCGAGCAGACATGTACAGGATTGTACTCTCAGTTTCCTTTGCATAAAGCTAGGCCATCTTTTACATCTAACTCTTGAGTCTAGGGGCATCTGGGTTTAAAAATGGATCCTGTGGATCCTGTCAAGCGGACCGACTTGATGAAAGAGTCTTGATTTTAGAAGTGGTCTTGGAGTGATCTTAGAGCATAATCCTAACCATGTCTACTCAGAAGAATCCTCCATTTTGTTCAATGGGTCTTACTCCCAGGAAAATGTCTTTAGGATTGCAACCTAAGTTCCTGTGGTTGAGGGAGAAAATACGAGGTGTCTAATTTGGCTGTTGACTACAGCAGATCATTATCTTGGTCAGAGCAGGTCAAGAATAGGGTTCTTAAAAGAGCCCAGTTTTAACACCTCATCCTATCAATAAATTTAGAAACTTTCTCTGCTCAAAGGCTAGACCTTAGGTGTCATATCATTCTTTTTGTAACAGAAATGTAGGCAGAAGACAGCTTTGAAGGGAAAAATATGCATATGACTCTTCTCCCATATCATAAATCATAGGGAAACACTTGCAATTCTTGTTTATTGGACTTTGAGTAGGTTCACTCTAAGGTTGCTGTCTTGAATGGTGTCACTGAGATATTGATCTCTTTTGTGTATTTTTGGAGTGAGCAAACTAAGCAAACAACAGGAGAACTTCCCTTAAAAAATAAAGTTTTTGCTCCAAGCCAGTGTGGTAAACTCTAAATGTCCTGAAAGGCTTGGACCAGGAGTTCAGGAGATGGTTAAAACTACTGAGAAATATCTCACATATATTCAAGGTTATAAAATATGGGCCCAAAAGGAAAGAGGGGGCTGGAAAGGAAGGACAAGACTAGTCCTCTAAGGGTGCAGTCCTAAGACATTTAGGCTGGCCTAACCTATCTTTCCTGGCCTTTCTTTCCATGATGGCGTAAAGAGGTTGGTGTATGCTTGTTCATTGGCCTAACTCCCCCAAGAGTGGGGCAGAAGTATCTTACTACACTTTTGTGACACCCCCAGGTCAGCACAGGATTTATGCCAGAGATTAGTCTGGCCTAAGTGGAGGCCAGGATTGTAGCCATAATCTACAACCACCTTCCATCAATTTCTGTTTACAGAAATGATTCCAAAAAAACCAGTATGAAATGTTAGCAAAACCATTCAGATTACAAGACTTGCTGCTACAGATCCAGATGAACAGTTCGCAGTCCTGGAATTCTTGTGGCAATAACACAATGTGTTGAATAATAACCATATGTAAACTCCCAGAAAGCAACCCTCTTGAGGAATAAACATGCTAAGACATAGTCAAGGCATATAACCCTCTCTAAAAAGCATCTAAAATACTTATTACAGATTGGAGAGGAAAGATACATTTTATGATGTATCTTTTATGATGTATCTTATGATGATGTCCACCTCTACATCTTCACCTGTTTGTGGTGGAACCACCAACTACTACTTAGGAAGAGGTATTTCAAGAATTTCTGATGTTTGGGAAGGTTTGCAAACTTTCAAATTCAAAATGCAGGCCGTCTTTCCTTTGCAGTATGGTGCAGATCCTCTGTGTGTGTGTGTGTGTGTGTGTGTGTGTGTGAGAGAGAGAGAGAGAGAGAGGGGGGGTCACACACAAATATCTCTCTCTCTCTCTCTCTCTCTCTCTCTCTCTCTCTCTCTCTCTGTGTGTGTGTGTGTGTGTGTGTGTGTGTGTGTGTGTGTGTGTGTCTGCCAAGACAAAGGGCCATATTTAGGTCCAAGAGCTAGTTTAGAAAGAACACTGTCTTTAAAGGTCAAGGGTTTGATGGGTCAGTCTGATTCTCTTAGAAAAACAATTAATGGGATAGAAAATTTGTCCTTTCGGTGAACCCTCTTCTTTGCCCCAGCACAAGCAGGACAATGGTGGAGCTGGAACCTAAACTCTACCGTGTAGATTTCCAACTTATTGTAACACAAATCGAGCTAGAAGCACACAGAAATCATCACAGCAAACCATAATGTAGCATTTTAAAGGAAAATTGGGGGAGGGGGAATAAAGCATTACCTTGAATGGTGACCCTCTGCCATAGTCCGCACTTGATTCTCCACCCCAAAAGGGTACATCTTCATGGCACAGCCAAGCGACTGCGTCTTTCTACATGAGCACATTTTCCCCGGGAAAATCCTCCGCATCTTCTCAGACCTTTTCCAAGGGAATGCCTTTCAGAACCGCTGTTGGATTACAAAGAAGTATTTATTGCAGGAGGTGATTAATGATTCCCAGTAAAACTGCTATTTTCAGCGTGGTTTCATTTCATGTACGTCTGTGTGTGTGTGTGGAGTGTGCTTTACAATGGAAGAGAAGAAGGAGGGAAGAGGGGTTTCAAGGGTAAGGCTCCGGAAGGAAGACCCTTACTCATGCTCTGCTTAAATGGTTGATTTAGCATCTCCGGTAGTCCTCTCAATTCTGGAAAATTAGCAGAGGAAAATTCTCCACAGTAAACCAAACAAAGGCATTTAGACAAAGAGTTCTGGGTAAGAGATCAAGGAAAAGAAGGCATCTTAACAACCTAGTATTAGTATTAGTATTAGTATTAGTATTAGTATTAGTAAAATCAAACTTGTTGGGAATGAGAAGGATTGGCAGCATAATTCTATGCATAGTCTACTCAGAAGAAAGTCCCATTGCATTCAGTGGGGCTCCCACCCAGGAAAGAGCACATAAGATTGCACTCTTAGTAATTAATAGCACATGTAAACAAACTCGCTTGGTGTGATTTCCAGTTCTAAAGAAACTGCATGTGTTTCTAAACTTCCATCAGTTTAGGTCTCTTTCAGACATCCAAGTGGTATTTACAGTATTTTTAGTGGAAGCATTAGACTATCTAGCCCAATCCAGATCAGTTTTGTTGAACAATATGAGTATTTAGTGAGGCTACCTTGAAGATATTTTACTGAATTCAATACTATAATTTGTTTAATAATGGCCTAAATAAACCAACAGTGGACTGATGTTTCGTATGCCAACACAGTGTGGAATGCATTCCATATTTTTTTAAAAATCTAAAGATGGTATTTTTTTTAAACTGGGTATTTCCTCTACCTTTATTGCATGGTGTGGAGCAGCAATTCAAAAGATATAAAAAGAAATGCATAACAAGGCCATACTCTGGATTCTACAGAAATTATGTGTCCAGTTTATTACCATCCTAAAAGGGCTGTACCACGGCCCTTCAGTTGTTCTCTGAAAAGTTGTCTTGTCCATCAATTGAACAAAGAAGCACAAGCTGCAATAATAACTACCACTACCACGTCTGTGGTCTGTTGGGCACATTACAATCTTCCTATTCTTTAATTACACAAGGCGGTAGTAAATGCACAGTGGGTCTACACAGGGGAAACTCCATGAACATGATTGCTGATACACAGGACTGCTTCGCTGAAGCATCCCCTTAACACAATGTGGAGAAAGGGTAGAACAGTCACACAACTCAATTAATGGGAAAACAGCTAGTTAATGGGAAAACAGTTTAACCTAGTACTAAAGCTCATACCCAATACATGTCCATGGTACTTACTTGCTCCATTTCGCTTTGTTTGGGATTGTGGCTATCCTATCCACATCTATCAGAGAGTAAGATCCATTAACTATAATGAATCTATAATACACTTGCTGTTAGGTATCCAATATAGATAGATATAATACACTTGCTGTTAGGTATCCAATATAGATAGGAACGTGGTCATCATCCAATGAAGGTAATTTGGCTGTATATCGAATCCTAGGGCTTTACTGAGAGGTGGACCAGTGGTTGTTTAACAATTACATTCATGTGCACTTCTGGATTTTAAAAAAAATCAGCCATGTGATACCGACAAAGCCAAACTTTAGGCAGCTGTATACTTTTCATGGTGTGTCTGGTGCCTTTAATTTTTATTTTTGTACAGAATATTCTTTATTACCAGCACTGAACATGATATATATATATATATATACATCACACATTCACAAATGTGTACACATAGAATCCACACGTTATATATGAACTTTGACTGTGGCAAGATACAAAGACAGCAAGAAGCTTTCAAAGCAACATTGGTGTGTACTTGTTCCTTTTGTAAAAAATAAATTCAATTGTGGGGGACACATTGGGAGAGACTAACATATCACAGACACAGCAGGGATTAAACTTTTGAAGTCAGTCGAATTATTTTTCATACAGAGAAAACGTCTCCACTTGATCCATAAAGGTGTGGAGTGCCTGGTCATGGGGTGTTTGCTTTCGGCCCGACTCCACAACTTCTAAAATACTGATGGAACAAGATCGGTTTGCTTCTGTCTGACTGTCTTGCACTTGAGAATCCATGAACATTCACGAGACAGCACAATCCTATGACTTACAAGCACACAAGCGCACGCACACACATCTCACAAGGTCAGCTCTGACTTTTTAAAGCATAATATGCACGGGGTCTTCTTGGGTACAGGGATGATTCTTTGAGAGGCGCAGGTAGAGGGTAATTCCATAAATAAGAAAACAAAACAGACAAACATGGAATATATTTACACAAGGTCAACAGTTTGGTCCAGTTTTTTTGGTTTAAAAAGATGCACCCAGTGACTGGGGCACTGATTCTTGCTCTGTGTTTTTTCCCCCTTAATAAAGTCACTTGGTCCCCATGTCAAACCAAAATAAGTGAAAGATTGTATAGTTTGGGGGCTGTTCCTGCATAGGTTGGGCCATCATAATGCTGTTGAGTTGGGGGTTGCCCTGCCCCGGGGTGCTTGTTGTGTGGCTGCTTTGGCTTGTTGGTTCAGACTGGAAGGGTTGGAGGAGCGCATCTTGGTGTTGGGAAGCTTGTGATCTTTCTTCCATTTCATCCTGCGGTTCTGAAACCAGATCTTGACCTGGCGCTCAGAGAGGCAGAGAGTGTGGGCGATCTCGATGCGTCGCCTCCTGGTCAGGTAGCGGTTAAAATGGAACTCCTTCTCCAGCTCCAGGACCTGCTGCCTGGTGTAGGCTGTTCGAGACCTTTTGGGCTCCCCTCCATTATAACTGGCGCTGACTGAGCACACACAGGCACAAAAGAAGAAGAAGAAGAAGAAGAAGAAGAAGAAGAAGAAGAAGAGGAAGAGGAGGAGGAGGAGGAAGAGGAAGGAGAAGAAAAAGAGGAAGGAAGGAAGGAGGAGGAGGAGAAGGAAGGGAGGGAGAGAGGAAAAGAAAGAAAGAAAATGGAAGACCATCATTATTATAGTGTATTATATCAGTTATTATATCATAACGTGACACCGGGTTTAAGAAAGTGCTGTATCTTAAGAAGATAACAGAACTGGTAGAAAATGGTTCAAAGGCTCTTGACAATAGGAGAAAATTGGGGGACCATAAAAATGGTGATGGGCATTTGGGTTCAAGAAAAGCTTCAAAGACACATGGCCCAGAGCCACTGCCAGGGCAATTAAATTTATGGGGGCTATAATGACTGCCCTTAACAGTTTGGCGTCTCATAAATCTTTTGATAAAGGGCCCACCATAGAAAAGGGTTTTCACGTGTTTATTTTTAAGGTTAGGAAACACGCCATCATCATCACCATGATCATCATCATCATAAGTACAAAACCGGAGTTCAGTCCATATCAGCTTCCTCCTCCCTCACCCCCCCTATACAAGCACACACACATAAACACACACACAGGGGTCTTGCTCCGCTTGAAGGAGGTCAACTCACCAGAGTTCACATGGATCTTCTTCATCCAGGGGTAGACCACCGGCTCCTTCCCTTTGAGGCCAGGCAGGCTCTTGTCGGGCAAGAGGGGACACCCTGGGCTGCCCCCGGCCCTTGCCACCGGAGCGGCTTCACAGTGGCGCTGTTGGGGCTGGTGGTGCGGAGGGACGTGGCCTTGGAGGAGGGCTTGGCTCTTCCTTGTGGGCGCTGGAGGAGGCTGTGGTGGTGGTGGTGGTGGTGGAGGAGGAGGAGAGGCTCCTGGGGGCGGCTGATCCTGGCCCGGAGTGAGGCTGCTGTAGCTGTAAGGCGACTCTGGGTAGTGGGCTGTCTGCCCGGGGTAGAGCACCTCGGGTGGAGGTGGTGGTGGTAGTGGTGGTGCTGGAGGAGGCTGCGGTGGTGGTGCTGGAGGAGGCTGGTATCCTGGCTCCCTGCTCGGCCGGGGGTAGTAATCAGCCAGAGGCTGGTGCTGCTGCTGCTGCGGGCGGAGGTGTTGTTGCTGCTGGGGGTGGTGGTGGGGGTGATGGTGGGGGTGATGATGATGGTGGTGGTAGCTGCTCCCTCCGCCGCCGTGCTGCGAATATTCCTCGCAAGGAGGGAATTTGGGCTCGATGTAGTTGGAGTTTATCAAAAACGAACTCATGGTCATTAATTTGTGAAGTGCAAAAATACTAATTTTTCTCGCGTTGTCGTTTTTCTGGGCTCGATGAAGCCCCTCCCCTCCTCCCCCTTCCTCCTTCCCTCCCTCCCTCTTCCTTTCCTTCCTTCCTTTCCTCCTTCCCTCCCTCCTCTTCTCCCCCCTCCCCACTGTTGTCAAGCGCCTGCTGCCAAAGTTTGGGCCTCCCCTCCCTGCATCACAATTCCCACTCCAAGATCAGAACACACACACACACACACACACACACACCAGTGCCACCCCCACCACCTGACCAGCAGGGCCAATTGTGTGCTGTTGGCAGAGCCCGGATCAGGAAATGAGTAGCTGGTGGATGCTGTGTAAGTGTGTAGGACAAGCCCAGGACAGCCCCTGCTTGCCTCTCCTCTGGAAAAGAATGAGCGGTCCAGGCAGGATTGTTAAGATTGAAAAGTCAGATTCCTTCCAGTACATTCCTGTGATCATCAATACCAAACTCAAAACCAAAGGGATCTCCAAAAATATGCCAGTGATAGAGAAAGGCAGAGGGTCCCAAGTCAATAGAATAGGTTGACTACCCTTCCCATCTGCGAGAGATCCATAATGGACTGTTTACTACTCAGATCACCTGAGATCATGCAGTTCTAACCATTTTTTGGCTCCAAGGTAAGAACAATGCAACTCTCAGGTAAGGGAAGAAACAGTGCCTTACCTTCAGGAGGCCTCTGTGGCTGCCTTCCAGCTGCAGGATGCTGCATATGTCCCAATGGCACAGCTATGCCAGGGCTGGAAAGTTGGTTAAGATTGCATTATCCCAGCATTATCCCACCATTCCTTAAGATTCCTTATCGCACCATTCCTAGTGAAATACACATTGACTTCTCCAGCCAAGCTTTGCAGCTTATGAGTGAGGTGGGGTTTTTAGTAATTGTTAGAGACAGGTAGAAAGGGAACATGTTTGTTGTTATTCTGGATCAGTAGCTTCTGGGCAGTTTCTCTCTCTCTCTCTCTCTCTCTCTGTGTGTGTGTGTGTGTGTGTGTGCTTTGTGCGTTGATCTATTTACAGACCACTTTCTCACCTGCCTTCTGAAGGATGATGTGAACAAGGTGAATGAAGGCTGAGATATGTACATCTGAAACACAACAATGAACATAATGTGAGATTCATTTCTGTATTTTGATTTTCCTTTTTCCCCTATTCACTTTTTTTAAGAGGGGGAGGGGGAGAATTGGTGGTGGAAGGATGCACCATGTCAATTAAAAATCAGAACCAAATGTATGTGTATTTGAAAATAATCAAGAGAGCCGAAATTGCAGGATCAATATTCTCTGAATTTCGGGGTTCATTAATGAATGATAGGCGGTGGCAGGACAATCAATGAAATCATTCGATCCAAGGAAACAAGGGGCAACTTAATTGCATTGAGCTGTATTTGTAGGATATGACCCAAAGCTTTTAACTGTTGCTTTTTTTGCAAAAGTTTAATTATTTTAAAATCCGCCATCTTTTGGCAAATTGGGAAGGGTCGTGGCAAATAATTACAGATGGTTTTCCTATATAAAAGGCAAGTAAAAGCTGAACAGAGATAGGGTGTTGTTTTTTAACCTTGCAATCTCTCTCTCTCTCTCTCTCTCTCTCTCTCTCTCTCTCTCTGTGTGTGTGTGTGTGTGTGTGTGTGTGAGAGAGAGAGAGAGAGAGAGAGAGAGAGAGAGAGAGCTAGAGAGAGATAAGAAGACCAAGAATGAGATCATCTGCATTCCTGAACAAATAAATAGATAAATAATTCTGTCTAGTTTCTATTTATTTTGGAGCAAATGTGATTTTCCATATTCTGAATGTTGGTTATTCAAGAAGAGAGAGAAGAAGAATACACCACAGGCCTTCTTTCACTGGTACCTTAAATATTGCAGAGAGGAGATGTTAATAATGCCTCCCTTTTGTGCTACCATTGCTGGATATGGATGTGTTAGTAAGGAAGGGGAAAAAAATAAGAGACTGGCTGTCCTAGGATGCCTGAAAACCAAAGGTTAAGATTCTCTCTCTCTCTCTCTCTCTCTCTCTCTCTCTCTCTCTCTCTCACTCACACACACACACACACATCAAATTAGCTGAATAACCTACTCACGTTCCACAATTCATTTTAATATTTAAGCTGTAATATTTAATAATATTTATTTTAATATTTAAGACACAACTATTTAAGAAAAAGCATCTACAAAATCAAGACTGGTAACCCAGAAAATAACCGACTTGATGAAATGAATCACCCTAGCCAATGTTGTTTTAGCACATTCATACAATTTCTTATTTTCAGCCAGATTACCCCCAAATCCAGAGTAACTATGGGAGCACGTAAGAGACTTTACGTGTACCCGTAGTTACTGCACCACCTAGTGAAAACCTATGGGAAATTCATATTGGAATCCAGAGTATTTAAATAGCACTCCTTGTTATCAACGTTTTATCATGTAAAACCTGCGTATATATTAAAGGTATTTTAATTCACTGTTTTTGTGTATTTGGGTATCTGTTTCTTTGTGTGTGTGTGTGTGTGTGTGTGTGTGTGTGTGTGTGTGTGTGTGTCAGTGAGTGAGAGAGAGAGAGAGAGAGAGAGAGAGAACAATGTTCACCATATATCATATTTTTATACTCTTGCAGCACCCTATATCTCTTAAACAGCATAAAACCTCTTGTTCAACTGAAACAAGAACTAGCTTCTTGCTAACATCTGAAATATCTTCTTCCTAAAAATAGCAACAGCCTACTTTTTATACGCCCTTCTGATGTTCTTTCTATGAAATGCTATTTTTCCGAGACCCATATTTCTGAAAGCAAATACGATGTCACTTGCTACAGTCAGGCAATGAAACACTGGCCACTGGATCCAAAAGGAGGGTTTACAGCTTGTATGCCTTTGACATTTTTAGAACGACAATATTGGCTTCAAATCCGGGTTTATGGATTCAGTGGGTGGTTGGAGATGATACATTCCTATATTAAAAAATAGGCATCGCACCCATCTGTATAAGCATCTTGCTATTTATGAGCACACGAGTTGGAAAGGTGAAGGTAAAGAAGGCATCGTACCTATTCATAGAAGGTGCATGTTCTTTGGGATGCTTCTAAGATACAAACCATATCCGTGACCCAGGAGATAAAGGTTACCCTGGAATCTAAGTACCAGAAAAGGACCAGGCTTCCAGTCCCCACCACCACCACCACCAGCAAAGGGAAAGGAAAGCAGGTACCTTGGATTTTGTCTGCTGCTTATTACCTCCGGAGCCAGTCCCGGGGGCTGCTGTTCTACTGTCCTGATAGCATCTGGGAGCCCTGCCTGGGCTGCCTTCCTTCCACTGGGTGCCTCCTTTGCTCAGTCACCAGAAATGAAGCCTGTTCTGGGTTAGGGCCGTAAATCTCCAAGATGACCCCAGCCATTCAGCTGGTGCTGCTGCTGCTGCTGGCTCCTTTTTTCCCTGGGATCCTATCAGGGCTGCAGAGATGGGCCTGGTCCTTGTCTCTGCGGCTTCCATATCCTCAACAAGAGCCCAGCCAAGACCACCAAGTGTTATCTTGCAGGCGGCCGGCTGTTTCCACGTTCCCCTCTCCTCTCCTCCTCGGCAGATTTATGACTCCATTGTGCAACCCTCCGGACGAACCTACGCTGAACTCTGAAACCTGCCCTCGCCAGACCTCCAAGCCTTGCATACCTTTCAATGCACACATGCATTTTTTTTCTTTGGCAGCAATGGGGTGGTACGTGGTGGGGGTTGTGGGGTGCCCTTTTGGCCACCCCACACTATTCCCGATGCGCAAAGTTGAGCGATGTCCTGAACATGGCCAGAAATGAAGGTTGAAAGCAGGAGAAGGTGATGTTGGGAAGGCAACACATTGGGAATCCAGTCTCAAGCAGGGCCAAACTGCAGGGTTTATAACCCTCCCCTAACTTCCCCGGAGCAATAAAATGGATTTACAACCGGTAGACCTAAAATTATGGGCGCACTGAATTTACAAGCGATGAACCTTACATATATGGGTGCCTTTCAATTAGATACACACACACGAGAGAGAGAGAGAGAGAGAGAGAGAGAGAGAGAGAGAGAGAGTCTTAACCTTATTTAATTTGGTTTACTTTCCTAAATTTAACTAAATTTAGAGCATAATCCTATGTCTCAGCCCATCCTGAGTCCCATTGTGAAGTAAGCCCCAGGAAAGCATATTTAGGATTGCAGCCTTAGGGTGCAATCCAGAGTAACTACGGGGAGTCCTTGCTCCGGTATAAGAACAATTTACTCTGGATTGCAATATGAATTTCCCATAGATTTTCACTAGGTGGTGCAGTAAGTATGGGTGCACATAATGTCTCTTATGTGCTCCCTTAGTTACTCTGGATTGTACGGTTAGTTGCGTTTCCTTTAGTTTAAGAAAGAGAGAGAGAAAAAATGAGATCAATTTATATTATTGAAATTATATATGCAACTCTCTCTCTCTCTCTCTCTCTCTCTCTCTCTCTCTCTGTGTGTGTGTGTGTGTGTGTGTGTGTGTAATATTATATATAATATATAATCCTCAGATTATTGAAAGAGAGAGGTATATTTATTTCTTTATTTAGATATATAGATAGATACTGTAACTGCAAGAGAGAGATCAATTTATATAAAAATTTTGTGTGTGTGTGTGTGTTTATGTGTATGTCCCTCTCCGGCTGTAAATTTCTATCTAACAAATATAATTAAACTTTTCAACTCGCCCACGCGCCCCGGAGACAGAAAGAGGGGGAGAAAGCGACTGATGTGGTGGGGAGAAGGGAACTGGGGGGGGGGCACGACACAAACAAACACATCCAGAGAGACCCCCGCAGCCTGGCTTGCCTTGGATTGGAAGCGCCTTGAATCTACTTAACCCGGCTTCTCCCTCCTGAATACATCCCTGCCCCAACTTTCAAAGTGACCCAAAAGTGACACCGGGCGCATTTTGTTTCTTATTAATCTCACACATTGACAGTCTTTGTGAAATAACAAGGCGTGCCCTTCACCAAGCGACATTTTCATATTTGTTAGACGAGCTGACCTGAGGTTCACCTCGGCCTTGGACTTAGTTTTTTTTTCCAGGAGGTCTTTCACCATGCATTTTTAAAAAAGCTCTTTGGGGTGCAGGAGGCGGGGGTGGCTGGGGTGGTGGGGGACACAGCCTCTACACATCCTCTGCAAGGGAGGAGAAATTTTGCAGAGGGCAACGTGGAAGAAAATGTCCACCACTGCTTTTATATTTTCCTTCCTTGGATTCAGAAAAGACCCCTGGTGTCTAAGTTCCTAAAGAGACCACAGCCATACACAACTAGACAATGTTGCCTTGTCCTAGTTACGAACCTTTTTCTTAAAGGCTCCATGACTAACTAGGTGCTGTATGTATTTTCGTCAATTTTCTGCCAATTGGACCTGGAAGGGAATCTGGTGGTCCAGTACGATGATGGTAGAAGGAAGGGAAGTATCTGAAGTAGAGACTAATGTATGTTTCACCAAGCACCATTCTAGTGTTGCTGGGAAGTAGGAACCTCATAAATATGGAGAATATGGTTGCAATCCTAAAGACACTGTCCTGAGAGTAAGACCCATTGAACACCATGGGGTTTACTGCTGAGTAGACATGGTTAGGATTGCTGGTTAACTTTTTCAACTAAAGGTGCTGTTAATTTTTGAAAAATAAAATATCAATGTTTCTTTAAGCCCACCTGAAACCCTTCTGAAAATACTATAAAATACTGTAATTCTTTTCCCCGATCCCTCCTCCCCCCCCCCCAAAAAAAGATTGAATAGAGAAGCAAAATACATCTGCACAAGTAGTCACTGGGTACTGGGAAGAGGTGAGATCCCACTCCTCTGCCTTCTACAGAGATCCAAATTCTGAATCTCAAGCATTCGGATTCAGCAGAAACAAAGGAGCACATAGTGCTGCTTCAAAATTGTGTTATTTACTCCAAAGGAAGCCCATGGCGTTTTGTAAGACGGAGGCTGCAATCTTATTCAAATTTTCCTGGGAGTTAGGCTTCAATCCTAAAGGCACATTACTGGAAGTATGCCCCATTGAACACAATGGGGTTTGCTTTTGAGTAGTCATGGTTAGGATTGAGCTCTAAGGGCAAAATCCAGAGTAACTATGGTGACTCCTTGCTCCGGAGTAAGAACAACTTACTCTGGATTCCAATATGAATTTCCCATACGTTTTCACTAGGTGGTGCAGTAACTACGGATAAAGTCTCTTATGTGCTCCCATAGTTGCTCTGGATTTGGGGGTAAGTCTCTTTGACGATAATGGGATGTACTTCTGAGTAGATATGAACAGGATTGGGCTTTTAGGCTGTAACCTTACTCACCAAAAACAAACATCTCCAACCATTAACTTTGAAGTAATCTCCCAATTTCTTTTTACACAGAATGGATATTTACATTAAATATTCCTCCTTGGAAATGTCTATTTTTCAAATAACCACATTGCCAAACTGTCAAACATATTTCAAACGGAGTAACACTCATTTCAGACCAATACAAGCAATGCATATGTCCAACAGCATAGTTGTGAGTTGTGTTTTCCCACTATATGAATGTATTTGGATTCCAGTTTCACACACAGAGATCTGAATATTTCCAGCAGGCATCTTACTAAAGAGAATTCAAAACAGGCTGCAAATTTATTTTCTAGGAACTCAGTATGTGTGTATTTCCTAGACTTATCATGGGAAAAAATCATTTATATCCAAACAGGAAAAAGGTTTTCTCTGTATTCTTGAATTCTTCAAAGCACATACTCATGCAGTTTTTTTAAATTAGGTTTTTTAATGTTTTCCTTCTCCCCTCCCCCCACATTTTACTGCACATATTTTCCTATTTATAGACCTCTATCACTATCCCATTTCACTCTTTCAAATAATCAGTATTTTTTTCGGACTGAAAAGGAGTAGCTCTGGTTCCATGACTATTTTAACTGGTGAAACAACGATAAAGAACATAGTCCTCCTTCCAAACCTGGAATTCAATCACCTATCTGAACAAACTCTGCAAAACGAGCTGGGTATATATATATACCCAGTTTATGGGTTTATATATATAAATAAACACAACTACACAAATACATAGTGTAGATATACACAAAAATCATTCCCATTTCTTTTTTAAAAAGTTCTCCAAATACGAGCACAATCCTAACCATGTCTACTCAAATGTAAGCCCCATTGTTTTCAATGGGTCTTACTCCCAGGAAAGTGTCTTTAGGATTGTAGCCTTTGTCAGCGTTTTAAAGGGAAAGAAAGGTGCCATGAAAATATGAGCTGATTGATGTAACTTTTAGATATCTTCCTTATTAAACAAACTTAAATTATTGCCTATAGTGATCATTTCCAGAGTTCCAGTCCAAAGACAAGGCTGGACTTTGGATTTTCTTGTCTGGATCTTTTCTTCCTGTCGTCCTCATAAGTGAAGCGAGCAAGACAGTCTACCCATTTACACGCAGACATTATTACAAAGGAGTGGGCAACCTTGTGTGACTTAATGGGGTGTGTGTGTGTGTGTGAAGAATGCAACTGGAAATTCACTGAGGTTGAGATTCAAATCAAATAAAATCAATGGAATATTTTTCCCCACCCTGGATCCTGGTAGGATTTGCACCAGACTTTTAAAACGTATGGGGGTTTTTGTGTGTAGGGGGGTTGTGTGGCTTGTTCACCTGATGCATTAGCCAGCCCACAATATTCAAGGGGAGAAATGTGCTTGATAATTCAAGATGAAATACAACATGTATTAGTCTCTGAAGAGAGGATTTTTCTCCCCTTCCCTCTGTAATTGAGGTCATTCAACCACTGGAGTTCACCTGGAGTCCATACTGCGCTACACACCCAACTCAAAGCTATTTTATCTTTTGTGTTGATAGTCAAGATCTTGGCTATAACATTGACATCAAACTCTGTCTGGGCGCATGACGAAGAGTGGTGCAAGCCTTAAACTTTTGACCCTCAACTTTTTGACCTGGAGTTGTTACGCCCTAACCACAAAGATATACAAAAGCCCTGCAGTCTCTTTCTCCTTCAAGAAGCCTGGCTCTCTTGTTTGTTTCCATGGCCTTGCTGTTTCCCTTTTATATTTTCTTTCTTTTCTTATCGAGTCTATTTATATATGTATAGTTTAAAAAATATATTTGTATTTATTTTTTATTTACTATTCCTGAACTCACATTGCAAAACCCCAATCATCGGCGTTGGAGAAACTAGGTTAAATTCAAAGGAGTTTTGTGGCTTCCCTGGCAGGTGGGTAAGTTCTGGATAAGAATATGGGTGCAGCAATTTGGGGCTATATCCAGCTAGATGATGTTTAGAGTTTGGGGATTCCTCCATAATTTTTTAATCTATATAAATAAAGCCACAGATGGAATGGGCTGGCTCAGCTTTGCATGGGCAGAACAGAGTTGACTGTGAACTTGGTCTAAAGCGAGCTCTACTGGTGAGTCTTAGAGTGTGCAGATTTATCTTAGTTTCTGCATTTACTTAACCTGGCAATGAACTGCAAGGGCTGCCATTTATTATCCAGAGACAGACTTCACCTCGAGCAAGGACTGTTTCACAAAATTGCAATAATTACCCAATAACCTTCATAACAAATATTATTATTGAAAAGCCATTTGGAATGAGAGAAGTGGACATCCTTATATTCCCTTCAAAGGTACCCCTTTTGTGCAAAATGTTGTCCCTTCTCCCTGTAACCATATTGCATTGTTTGAATCTAGGTTAGCAACAAAGGAATCTTGGAAGGGTAAATAAGTAGTTTTTTGTATTTGTTTTTGTTTTTGCATATCAATATCTAGTAAGATTATTTTAAGTGTGGAAAATGTTAATGGAGAAAAGTCTGCAAACATAGATGTTAGTAAGCCAAGTTAACAGAAACCCAAAACTTGCATTAAAAAATAGTTGTACTCTTTGCAGGAGAGAGAGGGAGCGAACAAGCAAACAGGAGGTAAACATAGATTATATCTAGGAGATAAACTCTTAACCTTCTTGTAAAAAGCACTGCTAATTTCTCCCTTTTACAGATAAGGAAATTAAATCTTTTTTTTACATAATGGAAGTAATAATTTTCCCGTGATGCTTTGTAATGAAGAGTGCATGAAACTCTCCTATCATGTGACTTTCAAAAGCCACCCTAAGCTTTCAAGAAAATGAAGCTGTTATCTGGCTATGTTCAGATGGGGTTGTCTCCAGCCTTTGGTGCTTCACATAGGTCTTTCTAAAATTCAAAAGATCATGATCTTTTAAAATTCAAAAGATCAAGTATGGTAAAGTCATTTTACCATACTTTAGGTAAAATAAACTAGCATCGAGGCCAATAAAGAAAAATATAGTGATAAGAACAGACACCATAATGAAAGAAATGGAAATGTTTGTATCTGTTTCTAAAGGCTGTATTTAAAATACAAGCTTTTACAATTGGGAAGGTTGTGGTGTCGTTCTTCATGCTTATTATTTTATGACATGTTTCCATATGAAGTTAACCCCGAGAGAAAAAATAAGACCCACTTAAAAGAATTATAGTTTTTCTTCAGTTTGATTCTCTTGGTATGGGATATTTATGTTATGGTTTGGGTTTTGTATGCTGGTTTGATTTGATTATGGTGTATGGGCTAATATTTAGGTGTTGGTTCACACATATTACTGAGGGTGCTCACAAAATTGTTTATCTTCATTTAATAACAAATCTATCCATTAAGTCAAAAGGAAATGAATGCATGGATAAATAAATATGGGAAGAATATCTAAAAACAGAGAACTAGTATTAATGATTCCCATTGCAAAGTTAGCTAAAACCAAGATTATCACATCTGATGGTCAAACTTTTATTTGGATATAGACCCAACTGATTTCAGTACAACTTACTTCCACACAGGTGTAGAAGAAAATGAGTCTGCCTTAATTCAGTACCTTCCAAAAGAACAGAATATAATCATTTTTTTCCATCTCCAAATGGGTTCAAATTATAGTTTGCTTTTCAGAAAGCAACTGAAGTTAAGCTTGCCAAAACTGTAGTAAATTTACATGAGGATCCATATAATGGATTTTAAGATACTCCTTCAAACTATCATACTTGGCCCAGCAATAATTTCACTTTAATGAGTGGACTGTGGCTACAATCCTAAAGGCACTTTCCTGGGATTAAGACCCATTGAACATAATGGGGCTCACTTTTGAGTAGACATGATTAGGATTGTGCCCTTTGAGTCAGTGTAAAATTAGGTTCTCTAACTGGATTGTGGGTTAGTCTAACTGTCTTCTGAGAATGACCCACACCCTGCCAAACTCTTCCTCTTTCTCAAAGTGCAATATTTTGGCTAAATATTTTGTATATGCTTTTATACCTGATGTTTGATTTAAATTGTACTGTTCAAGAATAAACACCCATGTAAATTACTACTAAAAGTGAGTGCCATGAATATGACAGATTTTTTAGGGTAATTCTATATGGTTGGTTCCCCGCGCCAGTTTGGAACAAAGATAGCATGAACCTGAAAATTCCTTTTCTAACCCCGTTTCTTATACCATCAATACGTCCTCCAGCATTCAGGAAAATGCACCAAAATCTATAAAAATATCAATTCACATATTGATGAGAAACTAAAGCTGCAATCCTAAGACACTTTCCTGGGAGTAAGACCCTCTGATCAGAATGGGGCATACTTTTCAGTAGACATGGCTAGGATTATGCTCTAAAAGTCTCCCAAATTTTGAGAAGATTGGAGGCTAGCTTCCTATGCATAAAACAGGGTTCATATTTATTTTAAACAGGAAATAGAAGTTTAAGGTCCATTGTAGATTCTCAACAGGCTATAAATGATGTTATGTAAATGCTAAGTGGGGTATAAAAAAATCCAACATGTGATTTTAACTAAAATATCATGTTATAGAAGGTCCAAAGGATCTGCTTCTACCAATATACCAAAAAACTGCTAAAGTCTTATTCAAGGAAGAGTTCAGTGAAGCCCTCAAAAATACTATTTAATGTCATTTAAAGAAGAATCATTTAGATAGATAGATAGATAGATAGATAGATAGATAGATAGATAGATAGATAGATAGATAAATGCTTCGCTTTTCAAAAAAAGCTTTCTATCCCATCTTGTCAATATTTATTCAACCGCATGTTCTTTAGCTCTTGCAAAGATATTACTTGTTTGTGTAAAGTTGGTGTTAAGTAAGGATTTTCAGGATCTGACCCTAATGTTCTGAAGAAAGGAATAAGGAGAAGGGGGTGGGAAAAGAAGCTCTTTCAAGGGCTCTTTCAACCCTGGAAATTCAAAGACTTAAAGTTAAATCCGGCCATAAAGTTTATTGCTGAGTAATCACACTCTAGTGAGAACTGTCTGCTTTAAATAAAAAGACTTCTGGAAATAAACAGGCAGCTGGGGCAATTGTAAGAGAGTAATAGATGGACAGATATATTATTGAGATTATTTACAATCACCTATAAACCTATAGGTGTCTTTCATAATTTCAAGGACCATTATGGTACGGAGAGTTTCCTGTTAAAAGTTTCAGACAATTTGGTTCCTCACCAAAATACAAAACAGAGGAAATGCAAATCTTGATGTGCCATAGAAACTATAGCAATTGTGGATGTTGTATATATTGATACAGTCTCTGTAAATGTTCCCAGGTAGGTATAGTTAGGTTCTGGAGTATAAAGTAGTCCAAAGAATTGTAAGCACTTAAACGCATGCTAGGATTGCGCTCTTGGTTCCTATAGACAAAAAGGTTGGCTGTTCAAAAGTGTCCCATAGATAAATTAGCAGCAATAAGATCCAGATCTATGCTTCTTTTCAAAATTGCCCGCGGACCCTCGTTTCTGATAAACAAAATATTTGGAAACTAGAGTCCATGGAGCAAAGGAAGTCATTATCATTTGCCCAGTCAAAGTAATTAAAGTTAGGCCTCAAAATCCATCTCTGCCAAAATCCCTTGCTCTGGCCAGCTTCGATAACACCAACATAGAGTTTGCTGCTGAACATTCAGAATTAAAGAGGCATATCTGGGGGTGTTTTTCACCCCCTTTCTAAAATTTAGTTTTTAGGAGATTCTCTATCCTTAAGAAAGCACCCTGATAGTTCTCAAAGAGGAGGCAGGTAATGCCAGTCACCTTAGTCGAGTTGTTCACTATACAAAGAAACTTAAGGAACTTGTGCACAAAAAAAACTTACCTTTGCTTGCAAGGAGCCATTTTTTCAGAGTAATTGAGAACTTGGGGAATGGATACTTCAGTACCTAAACCTGACAATTTGAATGACCGGGAGGCACACGTAGCCTGCAAAAGAGTGAAATGAAGTCCAGCGTCAGTGTGATTATATGTTATGTGGGATATAATGTTGGATGACAACTCCCCAAAACCATAAAACTTACTTTAATGGCACCACGTGACTTTTTATAGCCAGTGAGCCTATCTGTCTGCACTATGGATGATTTTACGATCTAATTCATAGACAAAACCCTATTCGTTTGGCCCCCAAATGTCATAGAGCCGGAACTGGGGCTTATAAAGTTTACTGTTTTATAACTTTTAAAGGAAGAGATCACTGTAACCCGCCACTTATTGTGCAAATCTTTAGTTGCTCTTAGAAGCTCAGAAGAGTTAACCATTCAAGTCATGATGAGGTAAGTAACCTTGCATTTCTAGCCAAAACTAACTATAGCAAATATTTCTATGCATCCTCCAAAATATATTAATTGTGTAAAATGGGAATGTGGCTCTACCCCTTCCCCCATCGGACACGGTTTACAGAGTCAGTACTTGTGATATACTGTATATCTGGAGTTACAAGGATAGATCTATAGAGAGATAAGTAGGTCATATAGCTTATAGTGTTGTAGAACAAAACCTGGGCTATCCCCATCAGCTATAGAGGTAACTTTTGCCTTTTTCCCCCACCCCATGAAAGAGAGTTGACCAAAGGTCTCAATGTAACCTTAAATCCAAAGAAGTTAAAAGTTCTTTGAATAGTATAAGACTATTAGATGTTTATATGATTTTCATTAGGGACAGTTTCTCTCCAACTTTCCTCTGGTCTGAGAGACAAAGTTGAGGCCCAGTGTGAGCTCCTTTACGGCACAAACCAGATTCCCCGCAAAAGCAAAAACCATAAAACATAAAATCGGGGAAGGGGGAAGTTACAATAGAAAGTTTATTTTTCCAGTCAGGTATTTTTTTAAAAAAACAAAAAAAAACAATGTTTGTAAAAAGCGGATCACATTATTATTATTTTTTGCTCAAACAGCCAGACTTTGACTCTATTTGTAACTCTGTTCACGAAAAAGGGAAAGCAACAAACAAAAAAGAAAGAATGATACGTCACCGAAGTTGCGCTTCATAAAAAGCCACTTCTAAGAGTTCGTGCAAAAAAGTCATATACAAAGGCACAGCAAAGGACATACTGTTTGGAATCACAGTTTTCGTCACAGATTCACTATTCACTACACGTTAGGACACGTTCAGTTGTATTTCATCATTTTCACCTCTACAACAGCCATTAATGACAACAGGGATCAAGATAGGTAGTATTTTTTTCTGGAGTGGAAATCATGGCCACAGCTTGGAGCTATACAGACATTGACACTTTTTGAACACACATGCACAGTTAAGCACAGCGAGTGCGGTACACTGAAAACACTGAGACTAAACAGGAGGGGGAGAGAGAGAGAGAAGGGAGACAGGGCAAGAAGGAAGAAGATCTCTCTTCTTTACTTGTTCCTTTAGGTTTTTTGTTTTTTACAGTTACTTCAAGTAACACGCTTCATATAAATAAGTTAAAACATCTACATTTTTTCCTTTTCAAGACAAAGCCATTCAAGACAAAGAAATGCAAAGGGAAGTAGCTCTACTGGGAACACGCGCTATAGGGAGGCTCAATGACGCTGGGGAAGAGCTTCTTCAGTGAAACCCCCCAGAGTAGTTGGTGGGAACTAAGTCAACGTAAAGGGACACAAGAGGGACTACTGACTTTCCAGGCAGGGTCAGCTCATGGAATACTGCTCAGTACTTGGATTTTTTTTGTTCTGTTATTTTGTTTTGTGTGATTTGTTTGGGGTGTTGGTGGGACTGCAGAGATGTGGCTTCTTCCTCTCTTGAGTTCAGGGGCGAAAGGCTGCCCCCGCGGCTGCCATGCTCATGCTCTTCAGCTTGTTGTCCTTTTTCCATTTCATGCGCCTGTTCTGGAACCAGATCTTGATCTGTCTCTCTGAGAGGCACAGCGCGTGTGCGATCTCGATCCTCCTCCTGCGGGTCAGGTATCTGTTGAAGTGAAACTCTTTCTCCAGCTCCAGGGTCTGGTAGCGGGTGTAAGCAGTCCGAGCCCTTTTCCCCTCGGGCCCCCCTATGTTGTCTGCAACAGAAAAAGGACGTGGTGAGAATCTTAGGGCCCCCTGCCTGCCCTCCTTCAAACCCACAGGATCCACTTCTTTCCCAACCTTTCCAGCTCCTCTTCTTTTATTTCTAGCTTAAAGCACAATCCTAACCATGTCTATTCAGAAGTTAGCCCATCGAGTTCTGTGGATCTTACTCCCAGGAAAGTAAGTTCAGGACTGTAGCCTTATTTCTGATCACTTCCCAGAAGTACTCAACAAGTACCTTCGTCCCCCTTCCCTCCCCTACCCCCTCTCTCTTTCCTTCCATAATATCCAGTACTGTGGGGCTGAAATAGCCTCCCCTTTCACTCTTACAGGCGGATGAATTTCAACACAGGCGAAACTCTACCCAAAGAGCACTCGTTCCTCCCTCTACACACCCTGCAAACCAAACTCAGTTCTAAAGACACTTTCCTGGGAGTAAGACACACTGAATGCAATGGGGCTTACTTTTGAGTACACATGGTTAGGATTGCACTGTTAGCTGCAAGTGTGACATGTTTGGGAATGTGGGGTGACGTTGGAAGCTGAGAACCCAATCCTATGTATTTCTACTCAGAAGTATGCCACATAGAATGCAATGGGGAATGTGTCCCAGGAATGTGTCTACAGGATTGCAGCCTCAGATTTTGATACCGACCTTGCAAAATTCTAGGGCTAAAAGAACCCAGGATTAAAAGAAGACAGGACTAAAAAATCCCATGGTTTAAAAATCCCAGGACCAAAAAAAGCCAGGATTAAAAGATCCTAGGGCTTCAAGATCCCAAGACTAAAAGAAGTCTGAAGTAAAAAATCCTAGGTCTTAAAGATATCAGGACTAAAAGATCCCAAGGCTAAAAAATTCCAGGACTAAAAGATCATAGGGCTTAAAGATGCCACGACTACTTTTAGTAGTTATCTAAAGACTTAAAGATTCCAGGACTAAAAGATCTCAGTCCTCAGCTAAAACCCACTTCCTAGGGAGTCAGCCACCTTTATTTCAGAGAAATTAACTTCCTAATGAAGGTATTCAGAGCTGTAGACTTAGCTTTCCAGGTTCCCCCCCCCCCACCCCCTGTCTCTCGGCTTAAGTTTTCCTTCGACCTCTCTCAGAGAAATCTGGACACCCCCTCCTCACTAACACACACACACACACACACACACACTATTTGCTCAACTCCTTTTCTGCTAGCATTAGTAACGGTGTTCTTTAGCCACTGGACGTCCTGACCATAAATTAGAGAGGCTGACACGCGCTATTCAAGCCCCCTTGCGCTCTCCCCACAGCTTCAATGACACCTCGCAGTTCTGGGGACTTGGAGAGGGGGGATCTTCTAGGAGAGGAGTCTGCTCCCTCCTACCCCCGATTTCCTGTCTTAGCAGGCAAAAACCTCCCCGGGAGGCACAGTGTGTGTGACTTGCTGGGGCCAGTGCGTGGACAGCCCCCCACACACACAGCCACATGCACACCCACCACACACACACCCTTGCTCTAGATGTGCCACTTTTCTCATCACCCTTTTCTCTCCCTGCCAAGCGGTCTCTCCCCCCCATTCCTCTCCCCCCACAGCAGCCGTGCATGCTTTTACCATGGCTTATGTGCAGCTTCCTCATCCAGGGGTAGATCTGGGGTTGTGGCGGCTGCTGTGGGGCCGTGCTTTGGTCGTTCTGCTGGGCGATGTTTTGCTCTCCTCCGACTGGGGGATCATCTTCGGTGCCAGCAGCAGGCGACGTGCTGAGCCCTTCCCTGCCTAGGTGGGTGTTGTTGTTGCTGCTGCTGGTGCTGCTGGTGTTGGTGGTGCTGCTGGAAGTGCTGGTCGAGTTAGCTGGGGAGCTTTTTAAGTCCCCCAAGCTGCCAGGAGAGGTGGCCACAGCCGCGCAGGGCAGAGGATCGGGCGCAGGAGAATGGGTAGAAGCCCGATTGCTGGCATACCTGGCCTCTGTGGTGGTGCCGGTGGTGCTGGTGCTGTTGGAGGGATAGCCTCCTCCTGCTCCACGAGCCCTCTCCGCAGCTCCCCCATAGTGGCCGGTGCTGGTGGAGCGTCCAACGCTGAGATCCATCCCATTGTAGCCGTATCCTCCGTACCTGCCGGAATGCATGCCTGCGGATTCCCTGAATTGCTCGCTCACGGCCCCCGGGTCTCCATAATTGTGTAAGGGATAGTCCGGGCCATTTGGGTAGCGACCGCAGAAGGAGTTTACAAAATAAGAGCTCATTTGTTTGGGGGGATCGGGGGGCTGCTTGATTTGTGGCTCTTTTGCGGGCGTTTTTTGGTGCCGTCTATAGCACCCTGGCACAATTTATGATGAATTATGGAAATGAAGTGGGACATGTACTTGGGTCCCTCCTACGTAGGCACCCAAATATGGGGTACGACTCCCTATCACGTGCTTTTGTTGTCCAGTCGTAAATCCTGCCTGATGACCTCTAGAGGTAAACTCGTGCACTCAAATAAGAGGGGGGGTAGATGCTTGGAAGGCTGCGGAGCGCGTGCCCGGCATGCGCGCTCCAGACAGCAGCCAGCACCCACTTGTCAGTCGGACTAGCGCGCCACCCTCTGGAGACAGCAGGGATGGACAACCTTCCCAGCCATGGGGGGGCTGCAGAACAGCAACAGCAACAGCAGCAGGGCTTGTGGACTGGGGTCGACTCGAGGTTACAGCCCATTATAGGAAAATTATGGCATCTCTCTCGCAGTTCCATTAGTACAAACCGGTTGTGAAAGGCTATCGGGTCCCCATCACAAAAAAACAGCAAGAAAGCAGAAAATATATTCACCACCTTTCATTTCAATACCAGTTTCTTTTCATCCTTTTTTTTTTTTTTTTGCTTTTGTTTCCCTGCTCTTTAGAGATTCAAAAATCCAAAGCAAAAAAAAAAAATTAGTGGAGAAAAATAGTTAATGATAATTGGGAATTAAAGAATAAATACTCGCATTCTAGCAAATCATTACTACCGAGGTTCAAAAATGAAAGGGGGGAAAGGAAGGTGTATTTAACACATCGATTGAGGTGTATTTAAGATCACTGCTGATTCCAAATAGCAAATTTCTTTCCAGCTGAGAGGTCCAAATGGACTTGATTTAAATAGATTTTAAAAAATCCAATATAATTTTCTGAGCAGTACAATTGCATCTTATTCCTTCTTCATTCCACTTTTCTTTGCCTAAATATAATGTGGTGATCCTCAGACCAGACCTCACTGTGAAAAATATTCAGAGCTGTCGCTCAAGTGGTACAGCTTCCATCGTATTTCAGAAAAAGACACTTCCTCAATCCTCAGAGACATATACAGAATGGCTGCGCAACACCCATACATGTATATGAGAACATACATGTTCACTGTATTCTAGTGTAAATCAAGCCATGCCTTCATCAGCTATTTTATGTTAAATCAGAAAAAATAGTGGGTACTTTTCTAGGTAGTGTGGTGCACGATTCTTGTCTGTAACAAAATACAGAATGCCTCAGTATTCTGAAGATCTGCACGCTTCTCCTCTCAGTTTTGGCAATAGCCTTCAGAAATTAAAGCCTCTCTCTCTCCATACTTCATAAATAACATCTTTAAAAAGAAAAAAGGTCCCAAAAAGGGGGTTCAAAAAGGTTCACAGTAAAACTGTCTCCCTGGAAACACTTATTTTCTCTAGTATCTTGACCGGTCCCCTTGTACAGGGTTTCTGCCAATTTTAATTTTAAAAAATATCTATCTGGCCATTTCAAGAATAAAATAAAACCTTGCAAATAACTACCACTTTAAAATCTAAGGTGGGTTCCTGCTTCCTTAAACCTATTTCAGCACAATGCTGAAGGGGTTTTTCTTTTTTTAATTCATTGCCATTCCTTCTTTGTCTCAGTTTGTATATGTGAATCATAGACTCCAGGTAATGCGCTTTCTTTATCCAGATCATTTCTGTGCCATAAAGTTGCCATGATGGCAACCTTTCAAGAAGTTCCTGCGAAATCAAGGAATCTTATTTCCCCCCAATATATGGCTCAGGTCTAAGGTGAAAGGAGAGAGAACAATGAGCAACAATTTATCCCGGTCTAGCAGCAAAGACATAAATAAGCCTGTATATCTCTGGCCGTTCGAAAACACAAAGCTTTCCATCTGAATAAGCACTTTTCTTTTCCCCTGGAAACCATTCCATTTGGACATATATGTTGTTTCAAAAAATAAGCCATACCTGAAGCGATTTAAGCATCCTAACCTATCTTTTGGAAACCTGACTATCTTATACCGCACGCTATACACATCTACATTCAAAAATTCTATGCATCAAGAAACTCACAGTTAATTGCAGATATTTATATATAAATACGTATATATTTTAATCAAGCCTTTGAGTGTCATCAGGAAGGTTTCAACAAAATAAAAAACCGCTAAAGAGATTTTAGTGGAAGGAAGAACATAGTTTGGGGTTTGGGGTGAAGGAGAGGTTTAGGCTCCTATGAAAGGTCTGGGAACTTTTCTTAAGCATGGATGTTACTCCCCTGACTTCTCCTCTGTGTCTTCGCTGCCGGGTTGTGTGGAATTGATCAGTTTGCTTTCTTTTTTCCACTTCATTCGCCTGTTTTGAAACCAGATTTTAATCTGTCGTTCGGTCAGGCAGAGAGCATTGGCAATCTCAATCCGTCGCCTCCTGGTTAGGTAGCGGTTATAGTGGAATTCCTTCTCTAACTCTAAAGTCTGGTAGCGGGTGTAGGTTTGCCTGCCTCGTCTCCCATGCGCTCCATATACTGTACCTGTGGAAGTAAAGAGAATATGTGCTCAGTTGAGGAGGCCCTGCTTTCTCAGGAAGCAGTAGCAAGAAACAATCTGCAGGTCTGCTAACCAGAGATATTCATTCCTACCTTTCCTACCTTTCCAGGGTTTAATATTTTTTCAGTTTATAATTTGGTAGGAGAATCTTGGGAACCCAATATTTCTAAATCAAAGGGTTAAATTTCACCTGGGGTTCAACACTAGACGACAAATCGTCACAGATGGAAACACACTGCATGAAGGCATGTGCGGCATTCAGTGGTGTTCTCAAAACTTACTGCAGAGTAACTGGACACAATCCAGTCTATGCTAAGCACTTGCCAATCCTATTGATTTCCAAAGGAACCACAAGAACTCTCATGTGCTTAACTCTTGCTCATTAAAATCAGTGGGAACTGAAACTGCTTAATTCTGTTCGAACTATACATTTTTGTCATAATTAATCTAACTGAAGTGAACAGGCACTCAGATCCTACACATTTATTGCAAATATTCCAGTGAAGCTATTTTCAATGTAAATATTTTTAGGATCAAAATGAAGTATAATTGGAAAGATATTTTCAGCCTGCATCTATTATTATTATTATTATTATTATTATTATTATTATTATTATTATTATGTACTATTTCACAGTTGCAAGGTATTTTGACTGGAATTGGCTCTATTGTGATTTGGTTCCTTATTATTATTATTATTATTATTATTATTATTATTATTATTATTATTATTGGCTATAGTGGGGGTTTTCATAAAAATGGAAGTTTATTTGATAAAAAACCTGGAGAAAACAGAATTTTAATTACTTGAAAGTCAGTCATCAACTTTCTCTCCCCTACACACAAACACTTTGCAGGAGTGTTTAAAGGGTGAAGGATAGTCCTATATTCTATTCCTGAGAGAAAGCCCAGAAAACTCTTATTCCTTGGAGTAAGCCCCATTGACTATAATGGGAGATACTTCTGATTAGAAATGCATAGACTTGCATTGATTAGAAATGCAAAGGCTCAAAATTTTTATCCATTGAAGTAATTTGGACTTTGGCCCTTGATCAAGTTTCTCCTCTATCTTCTATGAGATTTTTTGTATATGTATTTGTGTGTGTGTGTGTGTGTGTGTGTGTGTGTGTGTGTGTGTTTCTATGTGTGTGCCTGCCTGCAAGCGCGTGTGCCTGAGCAGCTACTACTGGGTGCATTCAGTTGCTAATATGTACTTGTAACCTAATGAGTGTGTGAAGGGAGGAGGGAAGAGAGGGTCTGTCTTACAAGCATAGGAAGTAGTCAATACAGAGGGCATATTCCTCTACATCAGTCTTGGGGAAAGGAGGATCACCCTTAGTATTATAGTTGCTATAATATAGTGATCAACCATTCATTTTTAAATCACTTGGATGTACATCATATTCACTGTAGTGGGAGATGCTTGTAGGCCAGTTTTCTAGTGTTTGTCATTTATCTGCTGACCCAGACTGGGAGTGATGTCTTTAAAAGCATCCTTTTTCCAGGTACCTTTAATGTCAGGTTGGAAAAAAAAGATCTCAAGAAGTGTCTCAAGTTACACATTGGCTGGCAGGTGCCACTGCAATGACAACCTGAAGAAAATATGTCTCTCTTAAAAAAAAATAAATGCAGCTCGAATGAAGCCAAATTCTTCCTTCCAAAATGCAGCCCCCCTGACATCCCACCCTCCCCTCCCCCATGGGGTGGCATCCCCATGACTCACCAGCACAGGAGTTCATCCTTTGCATCCAGGGATAAACAGGGCTGCTGTACTTCCGGTCGGTGCCTTCTTCATTTAGGATCTTGGCTGATGACCCACCGTCCGGCTTGTAGGACTGGTCAGAAGCAAAGCAGGGCAGATAATCCCCGGAGTGGCCGACCCTCTGCTTGCCACTGCCGGAGGGCGAGGAGGAGGCACCACCGCCCAGATCCTTCTCTGAGTAGAAACAGGACGCTCCATACTCATAGGATGCCCGGTTGCAGGCGATGACCGTGTTGGAGGACTGTTGGTAGTAGCAAGGTGAGGAGTAGGTCTTGTCCTGTAGGGTGCTGGCCCCATAGGAGCCCTGGAAGTGCCTGAGAGCCTCGTACCCCGTTGGGTAGAGGGGGATCTGCCCCAGGAAAGAATCCTGCCCATTGGGAAGGCTCCCCGGGAAAGGGGGATTCACAAAATAGGAACTCATGGAACTCACTCCCCAGATCCCGGACCGTGATTTGTTGTGTATTAGTACATCTGGCGTTAACTATTAGTAGTCATCCAAGTGGTTTGTTTCTGGATGGCCGAGCGCCAAAAGCGACAGCAGCAAATAGCACCAGCTGACGAGGCTGCGACCAATGGGAGAGAGAGCGGTGGAGGGCCTTCTCCCCTGGGACCCACCGCCACCGAGCCAGGAAAGTTACAAACATCGCCCCCCCCCCCCAAGCCCAGCCGCCTCTACCGTCGTCGGAGCCAGGCAGATGGATGGCAAGACGCGGGGGCATAGCTAGAGGGGGTCGGAGAAGGCAGGCTTAGAGGGACTGACAGCTCCAACCCCCTCTAGCTACGCCACTGGGGAGGATTCCCTATAAGACTGACTTCTACAACCCCCTCGAGCTACGCCACTGGGATGCTCCCTCCAAAATTGGCTGATCCGACCCCCCCCTTTAGCTATGCCACTGGGGAAGACTTCCTATAAGAGTGGTTGCTCCGAGCCCCCTTTAGATATGCCACTGAGGAAGACTCCCTATAAGAGTGGTTGCTCCGACCCCCCTTTATATATGCCACTGGGAGGCTCCCACCAAAATTGGCTGCTCCGACCCCCTTTAAGTTAGGCCAATGGGAAAGACTCCCTATAAGAGTGGCGGCTCCCCCCTTTATATATGCCACTGGGAGGCTCCCACCAAAATTGGCTGCTCCGACCCCCTTTTAGCTACGCCAATGGGAAAGACTCTCTATAAGAGTGGCTGCTCCGACCCCCCTTTAGCTATGCCACTGAGGGAGGCTCCCTCCATTACTGATTGCTCAGACCTCCCTCTAGCTACTCCACTGGCAAGATGAAAGGCAGAGGGGAAACAGGCCAAAAGGTAGAGGGGAAACAGGGGAGTCTTGGAGGGCAATGAAGACTTGGGGGGATGAAATGGGGGAATCAGCTGGATGATTCTAAAGAGGGCTGAGGATACCTGGTGCACCTGGCAGAGTGCAAGACACTCCGACAGAGTTAGGAGGTGCAAACTGAAGGCATGTCTCTAATCACCCAGGAAACTCCCTCTCTGCCCCCACCCCACCCACCCCTTCATCCCACTACCCCTCTTCCAGCAGATGAAAGCAAGGCCTCCGACTGATTTATACCTTATCGAAGACATTTAAAAGGGGGAATAAAGCAAACAAATTCAAAACAAAAGAATATATTTGGACTCCTGGTAGGAAAAAAAGGAGAATCTTTTTTTTTTTTTTACTTTCCCACCCTCAACTCTGGAAGTATTCAGGGAGAGGAACTATTGCATGTTATTCCCAAATATTTCCCTCCAGAATTTAAGACGTGATTCTATTT